>OZ025870.1:5361914-5409414 GCA_964019415.1 Ianthella basta | reverse complement strand
ACAGCCTGCATGCATGCACGTTTGAGAACCATAGTTATTCTACACTGTCTATGAGCGAACGCACGAGTGCCACATTATTACTGTCCGTAGTGATTGTCGCTCTCCACTTTGGCACAATAAGCGCCTGTGTGTCTCCATAATTGCTGCTGTGATCTGAAGCAGCAGCGATCTCATTGGTCAGCGCGAGATGTGGAATTTACACATTCTGCCATGTTTGTCTATGATTCTGCTAAACCCTAGGCATAGACTAACTTTTGTTCTTCTCCGTTTGTTACTTAGTCTTGCCGTAGAAAGGAAATGCTAGAAATTGTCGTTGAAAGCTCCAGGCTCTTGACCTTTGTTGCGTAAGAATATGCCATTATTATGAAACTTTGCGGTCTGATTAGGTAATACTGCCAGATGTGATAGAGTACTTTTGTACTTTTGTTCTGCTCCGTTTGTTATTCTTCTAGTACAAAGGAAATGCTAGAAATTGTCGTGGCAGTAATACTGGGAGCAGCATTGCTCCTAGTAGTCTTCTTTGTAGCCAGAAACGGATCCGGTCGATCGGCGGCTGCAAAACCACATTGCCACGAGGAGAAATTGGGGAGAGAGGTGCCCGGGTGGAACCAGTCCCCAGCCGACCCTATTATGGGTGACCTGAAGGAGGCTCTTTCTGGCGGAAGTCTGCATCACTACCTTGCACAGAAGCATCAGGACGGCCGCTGTCCAGTGGCTGCGTTTTGGTGGAAGGACCAACGGGTTGTCACCGTGTGCAGTCCAGCCGCCTTCAAGGCCACACAGACGCTGTACAACAGACCGAAACTCATATTCGCCCCTTGTTTCGAGCCTCTGCACGGCTCACAAAGTATCCAAAGCGTCAACTACGGTGAATGGGAGGACAGAAAGAAGCTCCTACATGGCACAGTAAGAGGTGAGCGACTGGAGTCGTTCTTTGAGGATTTTGTCCAGATAGCTCGCGAGACAGTGTCGCTCTGGTCAGGTAGGCAACCCAACAATGTCATCAACCTGAAGAAGGAGATGTTCCGAATGACTTGTAAGGCCATTCTATGCACATCTCTTGGCAACATATTTGAAGACGACAGTGGCATTGAGGAACTGGCTAACATGTATGACTTATGCAAATGTGAAATGGATAAGCGTATTTTGGATGTCCCTGCCCCTGACAGCCAACGGGAATTGGAATTTCAGTCAAATTTGAAGCATTTGATGGGACAATTGAAGAAGATGATGCACTGTCGTAAGGAAGAGAAGAACGGTTGTCGTAAGCTACCTCTGTTGGATGCACTTCTTCAATCAGGAGCTTGCGAGGAAGTCATCTTGTCAGATATGGTCTCGTTCTTGGGTGGCTTTCACACTGCAGCGTACTTTGCCACATGGACTTTCTGCTATCTAGCTCAACATCCAAGTGTTCAGAAAAAGCTGTTGGCTGAAGTGAGGGAGAGAGTGGGAGCTCCAGGGGAGTCTGACGAACAACTCAGAGCCTATACGCTTACATCCAATTCATATTTGAGGCAGTTTCTGGATGAGTCCTTGCGTGTCAGCACAACCGTTTCTTTCTCATCACACTACTCTGATGAAGACTGTGTAGTTGATGGCTACCATGTACCTGCCAAGACCCCCATAATACACGCCATTGGTGTTGCAATGAAGAATGGTACTGCATGGGAAGATCCCAACACTTTCAACCCTGATCGATTTGACCCAGGAACAGATCATGCAAAGAGAGGACCCGAGTTTCGCCCTTTCGGTGTTCCATATATTCGGCGTTGCCCTGCTAACCACTTTGTCTACTTCATGATGTCCGTCTACGTGACTGTTCTGCTGCAACGCTTTGTTTTCCTGTCTGTGGATGAAGAGGAGCCACAGAAGAAACATGGCATTGCCACTGCCCCCAAAGATGACATCTACATTCGTGTTCAGCTCAGGGATTAAGAGCCAAAGTATCTACGTAATCATAGAATTATAACTATATATGATTGCAAAATAATAGTATTGATGCAGCTACACACAAACTAGGTATTGTATTAATACTATTTATAGTAATAGTCAATTTGCAAAATACCTGTAGTAGTTATAATCATCTTGTTGCTATTTTCACTTTGATAATTTTGCTATAATTTTTTGTAATAGTCATTGTATGGTCAACTAGCTATGCATTGGTGTATTTACTGCTCGAGTCCTGAGGGGGCGAAGCACCCGAGTGAAACCTGCATGATGGTCACAGTATAAGGAATGCAACCACCTCCCAAAAACAGCCAGCCTCCCTGACCCCAAAAATAGCTATATAGGAGGTATGCGCGTAACATATATATAGCACCAACACATGTACAGCACTGCATGGTCCACAGGTGGCCAACTTGATTATAAACAGGTTTCACTGTACAAGAAGTACCCATCTTTAGCTTAAGTGTATAGGTATACAGTTATTTCATGGGTTCTTGTCCCATGCCATTGCCAAGTGCACTTTGCACTCAATCATGTAAGCAAAGTATATATAGAATAGCACATTCTCTCGTGTGCATATAGAATGTCAAATGGCAATCTACGTATATAATCACATCTAAATATTTTACTCACATGATCGAGTGCAGAGTGCACTTTTCCATTGCATAGAACACATCCTCTTCACATTCAGTAACGAATAAAACAATTGACCAGCACAAGAAGAAGTTGTTATTGTTAGTGTGCAACAGTATACTGCTACGTATAAGCATATACATGCATACAATTATCAAGGATAATAAGTTTCACAAATTGTGTGAATTAAAGGACATTTGTGAAAATAAAAATTAATGCAAATCTTCTTTCTGTCAGAAATTTGTCTGTATATGATAGCACAGTGTTTAAGATTATAAGACCGAACAAATGATGACTATTCTATGGGGACCAACTTTAAAGTTACCTTCACATACACACGTTTCACACTTGGGAAGCCCACAGAAGGCAGGCTTTTATGCTTTAACAGTAAATGCACATTGTGACAATATATGATGGCAATGAAGTATATCTACACATGAGTACTAGCACAGTAAATGAACTCTTTTTTGAGCTTCAATATGCTCGCTCAAAGTACGAAAATACACTCGGTGCAATTACGTACAAGAAAACTGCCTGTAACCCTTTTGTTACTATCGGTAAACTTATGGCAACGGCATAACTATTCTTCCTGGTTTAAAGTGCAGGAAAGGACTTGCGCGAATTGGTCCCTTTTCGTAAATCTGCTCACTAATATTGACGTCATGCTATTTTGGCCATTCTGCCATTTGCCATTTTTGCCAACCATACTAAAATGATTGTACTTGAACAAATAGAGTGTGGCTAGGTTTAAGAGCAATTATCATAATAGGTGGAACCATAATTAAAAGTTACAAGCTATAATGTAAACAGAAAGTTCTCAGCTACATGCACTCATAATAACAATTAAAATCACTGGTTCATCAGCATGGTAATACTAAATAATGCAGCATAAAATAAGGGCATGCAGGTTCTAATTAATAGTGCAACACTATAATGCCCAAAAGTGTCAATACATTCCTGCCAGACGTCACAATGCTGCAGCTGCAGTCATATCAGCCCCATCATGATCACCTATCTCTCCATCAGTTTCTTCTCCCCCACTGTTCAAGTTAAGTGTTCCTCTCTCCATTAGTCCAGTGCGCTCATATAACACATCTTCTGATTGAGAAGCTCTGGCAGCACTGTGGAGTCTGTCCTTCAAAGAGGCGGGGACTCCAGGCACATGGACGAGAGGAAGAAGGACCTTGATGCCACAGTGGCTGAGTGTCATCACAACCCCCCACAGGAACAGGACTACCACCACAATACACAATAGGTGCCAAGCAGCCATCAGTGAGGCCAGCATCACATAGTCATGTTCATTAGACATGTCATTTTCTGCCACCCACCACATCTTGTTCGGACCATACAGAAAGAATCCAATCGCAACAAGCCATGTTCCCTGGAAGATAAGACTCACAGATAGAACAAGATTGACTAATACTTTAGTTGGGTGCACGATTCGTGCTGTGGCAGCAAGAGCAGCTCCGTAGATGGTCAGGGCTAGGATGAAGTGCACTCTTGAGTCTAGCATTGAGCGGCCACCAGTGTGGAACATAAACAGGGTCCCTTCCACCCACAAAGCAAGCGCAAATATTATCTGCCCCGTCTTCTTTGGGAATCGACAACACCCTCCCATGGTCACCAGGTCCATGATGCCAGAGAGGATAAAGAACGAGTACATTGTAGCGTGCTGCGCCTTTTCCACGCCGGGCGGCCGGTGGAATATGTTCGTAACGTGCCAGTAGAAGGTGGTTTCGTGGTTCGCCATCTCCACAAACAGCTCGACAAACATCCCCAAGGACGCGATACAGATCTTGCATACAGGCTCGATAGGAACCCTAGGAGCACATGGTAACGGTAGCCACGACCTGTGCTTGTAGCCGTCCACCCAACGCAGCGACCCCAGATCGTTTCTTCCCGCATCCCTGTCGCTGCGTGATCGCTTCGAGTGCAGGTGAGCGACGAAAGTGAGAAAGAGCCATGCAATTCCCCACGCGGCAATGACTAGGCCAGGAACGACATGACCGTAGTAGCTGCCCATTCTTAAAAGAGGCTTCCCACCGGATCTATATACAATGTAGGACTTCGATCTCCTCTGCAGCTAATTAAGCAGTTCGAGATCGCACGTGATGTGGGGATGCACGCATTTATATCGCGCTAGCTAGTAATTAGATCATTCTACTACGTAACTTGTTACAAATTTAATCAGGCCGAGTCGTACTTTGAATTATGTACCGTGGAATACAGGTATTCCACACTATTGCATAATATGTAGCTATTTGTGCATATATATATAGCCATACATTATGCATGGCTGCAGTTATGCAGCTTATCTACATACCCGCTCCCCACTATCTACTCTGATACGGCTACACAATATGCCATATGAAGGACAACATGCAACTTGACACCAACTCACACATTACAATAACACATTGTGCTGCGGCTAGTAGTGAAGGTGAAAAGTATAGTCATAGTTAAACGAAATTACATCTACTGTTCCTGTCCTTCAGATGCTGCTTGTTGCTGTGGTTGCTGTTGGAATGAAGCTGCCATCACAGCCTGCTGTTTAGGGTCCAATTTGAAATGGAACTGCATGAAAAACTGGAACAGAAGCAAGAGCTAAATACGTCACATGTTGTACTTTTGGTGACTGTCTAAATAGTATGTTGTAATCGTTAACTCGTCATAATGTAATGGTACAGTGAATCCTGTCTAATATCGTGTTCACATGACAGAAACCGTTGGGCAGCAAACCGTTCCCAATCATATCGTACCGTGCTGGGAACCGCCCACACTGTCGTTCACGTGTATAAAGGGTAACCAAGCCAACCTGGTTCTGCTGTGTAGGTGAAACGGCTGTCTCGCAGAGAGCGAGGCTACTTCTCAAGTGTCTGCGTTCTTCCGGGACACGCTGACATGCATGCACACGTCTCACGTGTCATTCTCAAGTTTCTGGGTAATCGGGCTGGTCCAAACTGTGCCAGCACACTTTATAATGCCCATGTGAACGTGCTATAAGACAACAGCCTGTGGACCAGTTCATACTGACCTTTATAGAGAGGTGGCTGCTCTACAGAGGTAGATTGCAATATTGGGGGCAGGGAGGCTGGCTGCTTTTGACAGACAGCTGCCTAACTCAGTGACCATCTTAGACAGGTCGACTTTAGTACAACTACATCTGCACTGAATATTGCATCAATCAACTTTTAGACTAGACTTCAGTACTAGTGTTGACAACTGTGCAGCATGTTCTGAGTACCATACAATAGCAATGAATGAAGTGCAGTGCGCTTGAGTGAAGTGAATGGTAAGGTACATAAGGAGCAAGACTATCTGGAGGGAAGTGATTGGTGAATGTGTCCCCCTTTCCATATAAACCTTACAGACAGTGCTGCCAACAGTCCCAAAGAGACCAGATAGATAAACATTGACTGCTTGGTTGCTCCATGAAGTAAGTGCGAATTCAATTAGAACACCTCCCTACTGACACCTCAAGTCATGCACACCAACCACTAACACCCTGGGGCTGTTTCTTCACAGAAGACTCACCACATCTGCTAAATACCTCAGCAGCACTATATTCTGTACATGCATGTATATACAAATACACCACCTCACATTAGTGTTGATTAATATGGAAACACTGAGCTGGTATAATACAGTAGGTCACAATAAAGCATTTAATGTTTAGTTCTATCACTCAATCCACTAACTTGCTTAGTGTCGCCATTCCACTCCGTCCAGAACTTATCTTCACTCTTATCAACCTCTCGACTGGGGACCTGCATGAGGTGAGGTGAGAATCACACCAAGTATATGCTGTTGGGCTATACAGCAGCAAACACAACAACTACAAACCAAGCTACGTAAGAGAGACAGGGACAGGGAGGTCGAACACCTGAAGTATGGAAACGATCGCACGATGCCACTGAATATAGTGGGTGGCAGCTGGTACAGCAGGAATGCTACAAACGACTAAAAGAGAATACACAAGTCAAAAGTGAGAAGTGGAGAAAAGAGCACAAGTAGAGACAGTGAAGAGCTAGCCTTGTTCCCAGGCTGTTTGTGGTAATTGGTGCGTGGGCGAGAGTCTTTACCGCCCACGCACTAATTAATTCAGGTGGCCTGGGAACAGGGCAAGCATAGCACCAAACATGTAGAAGAAACAAGTCCAGGTACCGCCAGATGTATATTTTTTTTTACAGCTATTACGTTTAACGGGTACCAATTCTAGTGAATTCAGCAAGTAGAGCAAAAGTTAGTACACACCAGATCCAAGGACTTTTGAAATTGCAAAATTTGGTTGCCACTACAAATAGTAGGCTTAAGGTATACACAGTATGTACATATAAATTATGTGTGTTCTTACAGATACACTGTATGTACTGCAACTAGATGGGAAAAGCCTATACATTATATTACTAACTTGAACTGTAATGTAATACTACCCCACTGCACATACAGTAGAATAAACAACCTTGGAAACAAAGCAGATCGATGCCTTTAAATCCTACCTTCATTTGATCACTACATCCACAAAGAAGCATCTCCCACCCTACACACACCTCACATGCCCCACGAGGTCCCTGCACTAAGTGTGTTGGTGGATTACAACAAGACATCCTCAAACTACAGCATGTGAGTGTACATGCATGCAGAGAGTGGATGCCACCACACAGAGACACCCTCCAAATTGATAATGCCAACTGCCACAGGTGAGGGATTCAAAATTACTCTGTCATAGACACTGCCATAGGTGCCAAGGAGGAAATGTTGCAACACTTGAGGAGTAGGTCATGTGTCACACAACTGAGGTCACACAGCATCAATGATAAGGGCTAAGGTGGCCTCTTACACAGACTCTCTTGGCCATGTGAAAAGTGGGTCTGGTAAAAATGTACAACAATCAGTCGGGCGCAATGATGCAATAAGGTATCATATAGTTACACTGTACCAAGACACACCTTCCGCATGGGTGCATGTGGGTCTGGGAACAATGCTTGGGTTAGCACTGGTGTTTCTACCCACAAGTGTTAGCCATGAAATACGTACACAATAGCTATTTACTAAGACATAACTTGAAAACAACTCTTCTCCAAATGGCACAGATCACACATTGGTCCTGAATACCTCCTTCAACTGTAATATATATTGTATGCAGGGAAGAGGTTCTGCCACCCAATCACACCCACCTTGAAAGCAATCGTTTCGTAAGGCTCTGCTGAGAAGAGCAAGTACTGCCACAGCCGGTCGGGTGGTTCCACTCTCTGTTCATAGGCAGACATGAAGCGGTGCCGCGGCCGGACGTCATCGGCAATCTCTGGATAGTCAATCTGTAGGGGGAGGGGAATGTGATGGGTGAGGGGAGAAGATCTGATGGAAAAGGGCCTCCCAGAGCTACGTATGTACGTAAAAGCACATCACTAAGATGCTTAACTTTTGGGTTCTACAAACAAAGAGTATATTCGGCTAACAAGTAAGCATGCGAACACACACATACTGTACGTATGTAGACACATAAACACACATGCACATGTACACAAGCACACAAACATAAGCACGCACACACAAACATACACACATACACACATGTACATGCACACACACGCACACACACACACACACACACGTACACACGTACACACACGCGCACACACACACACACACACACACACACACACACACACACACACACACACACACACACATACACACACACATACACTAGCCGCACCTGAAAGAACAAACTCTGCTGTCCAGTGTCTGGATCTCTCTGCTTCGTCACTGTACAAATAACAGACAATAGCACAAGTTGACTCTATGGTTACCATCTCCAATACATTATATTGCAACCATGGCAACCAACCATTACATCCCAGTCACACCTACCCCTGTATCCAGGGCGACCAATCTTCACAAACTTCTTCACATCAACTCTAGCTTTCTCAGGGGCTGGCTGTACTGGTGCGTCTTTGGCTTCCTTGGCCATTCGCCGGGCTCTATATAAAGTAACACATTTGCAACCATTAATACTGGCTTTGGTGTTGGGCTACTCCAAATGATAGGTTGCAGTCTAGTAATGAAATACATACACTACTACTGCACAGGACACACACATGCACACGTACACACACGCACCTACACACCATGCACACACACACATACACGCTCACATGCACGCATGCACGCACACATGTACGCACGCATGCACGCACACATGCACGCATGCATGTACACATGCATGCTCAATTCACAGCTTACAGATTAGTCTGGTGCTTCTTTGCTTGTGTATGGGCCAAGTAACTTCCCTGAAATCACTAAGCACAAGAGTCAAACACTTCACACAGCCACACATGGCTACACACAGCACCTCCAAGTCACCCCAGAGATATGCACAGTCAGCAAACATGTCCAAGGTGTGCCTTCACAAACAATTAGCAAGACAATGACACAGGGTCCTTATATAGAGAGGTGGCTGCTGTATACAGTGACCATCTTAGACAGGTTCCCCACTATATGGAATGGGGCAAGAAATAATGAACTGCCAAACTTCACAAATATAACTCACCTCTGTTGTGTGTAGTGTTAGGCACAGTTTGCACTCGTATGTCCCAAGATGGTTCCGCATGAAGTAAGGATCCTGGAGGAAGAAGGGTATTGCATTGTGCACCAGTGCCAATTACACTGAATTACACGACTCAGCCGTATCACTGTGAAAAGTTCACATGCAAATCCACCATGCGTTCAGTGTTCATGAATTCAAAGGCGCTACACCACAAAGTAGAAACCTCAATGTTTTAGCCTTGCACCATTAATAGAAGAGCATATGCTATACAGACAGACACACACGAGAGCATACAGTAGACACACAAAGTATGTATAAAAAAGGACAAGCTCAAAAGACATACAAAAAGATAATGCAAAATGCACAAACAATGCATACGTATGTACATGTGCTTCACACATGCACATGCGAACACAAACACACACACACACACACACACACACACACACACACACACACACACACACACACACACACACACACACACACACACACACACACACACACACTGCCCTTAAATACACACCAAATCTCATTTTACCACATGAGAGTCGTGCGTGTTGCAGAATACCAAACCTTATTCAAGTCGATGGTTTCCAACGCAAGCTTCCTTAGCCTTTCCCTCCTGTCTCTGTTGGATTCGGACCATCCCGAGACACCTCCTCCCCCGGTCTTGGAGCCAACCCTATTCTGGAAATCCATCTTCTCAGATCCCCTTGGAGGGACGTGTACTCGACGTTCTCACAAAAGAACTCAAATCCGATTTAAAATGACAAAGTTGAAGTTGGAACTGTAAACTGTCACGTGACATGTCACATGATATATAGCTATGGCCCGTTCACGACAGACCGAAGTTCTGTCTTTGGTTGACATCTGCTCAAGCAGCATCCTTTCATCGACACGGACTGCGAAGAAGGTAGCAATATGCGCCCCTCCTACTGTCCATGTTTTATTACTGGAGAATGCCATAGCTGTAAAGGCTGTCATGTGGATTCAATTATTCTTTTTCTTTCGCCATGTTCAAGGTGGCCGACTTTGTATAACTCCTAAAAGTTGTTCTATGTTGATTAAAAATGCCAGTGAGAGGGCAGTTGATGAGGGATGGTTGCTGGAACTTTGTCGCTCGAGGTATTCTTGGTTTAGAGGATACGACAGAGTTAGTGGAGCACTCAGTTTGGAAGTGGTAATGGCAATGCTGAATGGCATTCACATGAAGTGGGCAGCAGCTGCCAGTGAACGAGTGGAAAATTTTGAGGTAGATTTTACTGCTGTGTCGGTGCAGCACTTTTCAGATACTACACTTCAATCACTTGGGGCTATGCTTAAGCTTGCACAAGGGAAATTCCCTGGACGTCTCCCTCAAGATTATGGCTCATCTATAGGTTCGAAATCACCCACACTCTCCCTCCCTGCTCCATTCTCAATATCACTCAACATTGTGAATGCAGAGGAGAAACCTGTTGGTGAATTCCTTGCGCAGTCAGGTCAGTTGAGGAGTGCTCTTCAAATCGAACATATTGACTGCACAAGAGTGTCTCTGTCACCAATACTGAGTATGGTGACAACTCCAAACTGTTTGAAGTATCTTCGAGGCCTGTCGATAAGTCTCTGTGGTGAGGAGGTTGCAGAGGTGGTGAAATTCTTCCGAGTGATTGGTAGAACCATTCGATTGACTGAATTAAAGGTGGTTTTAGTTTTCAATGGTGCATTCAATAACAGCTCGGAGAATCTCAACCTGGTGGCTTTTCTGACAATGCCAAATGGATTCTCCAATTGTATGGCTATGCAGCCTATGCTACAGTGTCTAACAATACACTACTCTCTATTCAAATTGGGTGAGTTCAGCCGGGCAGTGTCAACCGCGCTTGCTAACTTGACGCATCCATTGAAGTCTCTGACACTGCAAGGAGGTAAACTGGAGATTGAAGCGCACGATTTCTGTGCACTGCTTCAGAATCAACGTCATAGCATCTGCCAGTTGTTTATATCTGCAAACATTACTGCTTTCGAATTTGAAGCAGGTGAGAGGTTTGCCAAGATTACTCAATGCCTCTCCACCTGCACCAAGCTAGCTGTTGCTTCTTTTGAAGTGCCTGAGTCGAATTTTCTGCTTACCTTGCAAACAGTCGCTGCCTGCCCCAACTTGGAAATTCTTCGTTGGAAAAGAAATCGGAACCTGTCCACAAGTGAATTCCTGCAGATTGGTCGAGTGCTGGCCCAACATTTCCCCAGGCTGCAACACTGCTTCCTCCACTTTGGCCCAGGGAAGCTCTTCATAGACATGATCGCAGTCAGAGATGGGAAACTGGAGGAACTGAATGATGTACTTGCAAGTATCATCGGCGATAGGCAACCTGACGAGGCAGTTCAAACTCTGTCAGTGCCATTGAAATGCCCACTGTTGCTCAGTTGGCTTCAAGAAATACGACCCAATGTTGACTTTGCATTGTGCTAGCCCAAGCGTTTTAATCTTGGTTCTTTACTGTATTTTTATTGCAGTTTTCAAAAATTGTAATAATTATAATGTTAATGGTACCCGTACTATGATGTATTATTTGTCACTGTTGCTCACGTGCCGGACACGTGGAAACACCGAAAATGGCTGCCAGCGATGAGGTTCTGTTTGCGAGTACGCGCAAGAATCTAACCAGGGACAACGCAATTGAAGCGGTTACGATCCAGGATGTAAGGTTCCCAACATCCAAAGAAGCTCATGGATCAGACGCAATGCACAAGGACCCAGATTACTCCGCTGCCTATGTCATCATCAAAGCGAAAGGATTGGCCCATGAAGGTCATGGCATAAGCTTCACCTTGGGCAGAGGGACTGAAATAGTCGTCGCAGCAGCAAAGGCTCTGGTTCCCTTGGTTGAAGGATGGGTGTTGTTGGACATTTACTGCGATTTCGCGTCGTTCTGGCGGCATTTGACGTGCGAGACTCAGCTGCGATGGATTGGTCCGGAAAAGGGCGCCATTCACCTCGCTGTGGCGGGAATAGTGAACGCATTATGGGACCTGTGGGGCAAAATTGAGGGTGTGCCAGTGTGGAAACTTCTCAGCTCAATGTCCCCGAAAGAGATTACCTCTCTCATAGACTTCACTTACATTACTGATGTATTGACACCGCTGGAGGCAGAAATGATTCTAAAGTCAAAATTGGAAGGGAGAGCTGAAAGGGAGAGACAGTTGCTTGATAAGGGCTTCACTGCATACACGACCTCCATAGGATGGCTTGGGTACTCTGATGAGAAGATATCCACACTGGCCAAGGTCGCCCTGGAAGACGGGTTTCAGAACTTCAAGGTCAAGGTGGGACAAGATGTCGCTGATGACATGCGCCGATGTGGCATCATTCGGGATCAGATCGGATGGAATCACCGTTTGATGATGGATGCGAATCAGCGCTGGGAGGTTTCTGAAGCCATTGATTGGATGGAAAAGCTGGCAAAATTTAAGCCATTTTGGATTGAGGAGCCGACATCGCCTGATGATGTCTTGGGACACTTGGAAATTAGCCAACGCTTGGCCAAGCATGGCATTGGGGTGGCAAGTGGCGAACATTGCCAGAATCGAGTCATCTTCAAGCAGTTCTTGAAGACAGGAGCATTGCAATTCTGTCAGATTGACAGCGCACGTGTGGGTGGTGTGAACGAAAACGTAGCCGTCATCCTGATGGCAGCAAAGTTCGGTGTCCCAGTCTGTCCCCACGGTGGGGGTGTGGGGTTGTGCGAAATGGTACAACATCTCTCATACTTTGATTATATCTGTGTGAGCGGGACCACAGAGAACCGCATTATCGAGTACGTTGATCACCTCCATGAGCACTTTGTCTCCCCGGTAGAGGTGGAAGGCGGTCACTACAAACCACCCACTTCTCCAGGCTATTCCTGTGAGATGAAACAAGAATCCATTCAGAAATACTCCTTTCCAGATGGGCCAGCCTGGCAATAGTGCATGAAAGGCATATCTTCTTTCATGATGAGCTAACCTCAAGAGTTATTAACACATACATTTCATAGAGACCATGTCATGTGACTGCCATTTGTCAGTATAGTCTGTATTCCCATTAATCTGCGACTCGCGGTGCAGTGTAATGTATGAATAATGTGTACTGCATAGCAACACTATTCCATTTGTCAGCACAGTCTGCATGCGTGTCCATTGATCTGTGACTCACGATGCAGTATGTGTCTACGTATAGTATATGTACTGCATAGTAACACTGTTCTATGTTTGGAATTGTATATATAAGACTACAAATTTGTATTTAGATGGTATTCTGTGAAGCAATTTATCTAAAAGAGGTTGATTAATCGCGACTGTACAGAATACATAATTCTAATTATAGCCATGCAATCATGAATGGTTTATCATTGCAGCAGTGCTAGTTTTGTATTCTATATAGAGTTGAATTCTAAATATTTGTGCAAGAATAAAGATTATCACGACCTCTCCTTAGATTGATGCAGAGCTCAATGCAAGGTGATCACTATCCACTACGACCAATTTCTTAATTTGAAGAAGATTTTTGAGAATAAATTAAATTCAGCTTGTTATGCAAAAGAGGAGAGAGTTCTCGTGAACTGGTATGAACCGTGGTCTGTTCCTACTTGCAGATGCACAGGCCCTGTAAGTTCCACATGTAAAGGTCAATCAGATGCTAGTGCATGATGATATTGATATGCATGAGTGAAATCCTGGTAGCTACTTCTTGCTTTGCAGAAACTTACGACGAATAGATGCAGTATATGCCAAGATAAGCAGCTAGCTATAGCAGAGGGGCAGTTCCAATATACACGTATGCATTATGGGGATGGTGACTCAGAGCCAGGCCACATGCACTAGCATGCACTCAAGCCTATATGCAGCCATATATCCTGTTTGGGTCTGTGACCAGACTTACTGAAAGAAGCCATATGGATGTAACAGCTATACATCTGAACAGATCACCAAACTGCTGACTCTCACACTGACCATATAAATGCGCATATTCACATAAACTGCATGACTTCGTGCTTACTTGATAATGAATTTTAATATGCATGCAAGGGAATACACATAATGGTCTGCATGAATTGTCAGGCAGTTTGTAAAATCGAGGCGTGCGGGCCGCTGTAACCCTGCGCTACAGGGAGGAGCGCTTTTAGCTATGTAAATGCCACAAAACGTAGAAAGATGTAACAAAAATAATTGCGGGTCTGTTACATCATAGCTTTAGTAACCATGAACTTCCCGGCACCTAGTCTCGTGCGCCAACCCCTATTAGTGCGCAATCGCGCATACAATATATTTTCCGCGATTGCGCAATAAGGGACATAGGGGATCTGGTTTCATGTTAGTCTCGTTCCCAGCCCACTTCCGGCCGCCATTTTGCAATGGGGGGCTGGGAACGAGACTAGTTTCATGTAGGAGGAAAATCATATGAGGGATTACGCAACTCTTGCGCAATCCTCTAGGGCACCAGCTACATGAAACCATTACTAAATAGGGGGCTGGTGCGCGCGCAAGACTAACTAACCGCGCTGTCGGAAGTAGACAAAAAGTTTCACTATCATGATCGCTTGCGCATGCCGACGTTGACCAGTAGGCTAAGTACGCATACCTAGGTAGCTAGTCTACGATATGAGTACCCTTCATCCTACCTTCATTGGACACGTTGTTGTTGGCCTAGCGACTGCCTTTAATGGAGTTGCTTGGCTTGTCTTCTCGTTCGTTGCTCATTTGAAGGCGGAGCAGCGACGCAAGAAGAATAAAGGCGCAGGAAGAAATGACCGCAGGGCGCTAAGTTGCGGCTACCAGTACAACTCCTGTCTACCATTACCCTATGCTCCCTGCCTGTCGATAGATCCAATCTCTCCATTCCCAAAGAAGATGGGAGAGACCTTGATCGCGCTTGCTTTGTGGGTAGAAGGTGTCCTGTTGACCATCCACTTGAGTTCCAATGGACTGTCAATGCCAAGTGTCGGTGGCATGCATTTTATCCTAACACTGTCAGTCTATGGAGGTGCTCTTGCTGCTACAGCAACAATATTCATCCCAATGAAAGTATTTGTCAACCTTGTACTAGCGTTGAGTCTCATCTTTCAAGGAACATGGCTTGTGGCAATTGGATTCATTTTGCAATACAGTCCGAGCAAGATGTGGTTGTGGTGGGCTGAAAACGGCATGACATTGTCCATGGAGGACCAACAGGCTTGTTTCACACTTACTTCACTGATGGCAGTCTGGCTTCTCTTGTGTATTGTGACAGTGGCTCTGATGCTTTGGGATTTGATAGTGACATTGAATCACTGTGCATGCAACATCAAAGTCCTCCTCCCTCTAACCCAAGTGCCTGGACAGCCCGCCTGTTTCAAGGATCAACTCAGCAACATTGCTGCAGCCTCTCAAACAGAGGAGGTGTTGTTACAGTCTGAGTGCAGCATTGAATTGATGAAGAGATCAGTGGTTCTCGATGTTACCAAAGAAGCAGAAACCAATAATAGAGCAGATGAAAATCTATATATCATTGCCGACATTCCAACACTCTACAATCCTAAAACTATAGTACTGTGACTCTTGTATAGTGATTATGTCAGATCATTAATGATTTTATACATATAATATTATACATTGTATGGAACAGTAATAATTGTTACTTGATCATGACATTGCGCAATTTGTGTAGACATCAGTGCCCGTTTAAGATGCATGGTATATTTTCCATGATTTATGATTATCACACCCTCTACATCTGGTGCATGCAATTGTCTGGTCTCACTACTAGCTTGACTGGCTCAAAGGCAAGAATGCTGCCATATACAGACTTTCAAATGCAAGAATGCTGCCACATGCAGCCTTTCAAATGCAAGAATGCTGCCACATGCAGCCTTTCAAATGCCAGAATGCTATACCATATACAGACTTTCAAATGCAAGAATGCTGCCACATGCAGCCTTTCAAATGCAAGAATGCTGCCATATACAGACTTTCAAACAAGCAAAGATTGCACGGAAGCGCTCTATTAGTCTGACGTACGTACCCACCACTTCCAGCCAGTTTAGTTCAAGATTAGAGCTCTGCATGCAAGCATATATAGATGGCTGATTGGACTGAAGGAGAAAGTCATACAGTGAGCATTGATGTGGATGAATCAGTGTTTACTGCAATTAGCACTACATGCAACTATTATACAGTCATGAACATGATATGTTAATTGCATGCCTGATATGATATGGTACCATGCTTGGAAATTCTACTATTATATTCCATGAAACAATTTTATCTAAATGAGGATGATGAGAAAAGATTGTTGTGCTTCGTGTCAAAATATAGGCAGGTACAAATGAATGGGGTCTATAATTGCAGCATGTACTAACTCAATTCTAAACATTAAATGTGAGAATGAAAAGATTTGCAAGGTGCTCTCAGTAGACATAGAGCTCAAGTTGATCAATTCCAATTTCCTCATCAGTAGCGTGTTCATCGAGACAGAACTTCGTTTCAATGGCATCATTCACTTCTTGGCCCAGTGTGTTAGTGAACCATGGTCCACTGCGGTTACAGCAGGTACTCCCATTAATGCACCCCAGGGAGTCCCACAGGGGGTCATCCAGATGCCACTGCTGGTGAGTTTGATGCAGTAAATATTCATTTCCGACTATGTTGTAGAGGCAGCACAGCCAGGAGAAGCAGCACAGGGACATGCAGTTCCCATGCGCGTGCATGTCCATCACTATCCTCTTTAGAGAATCCTATTGCAAATGTCCAAATGTGCTTGCGTGGACTTCCATGTGTCACTGATAAGCCATCAACACATATAGTAGCCCTCAATACTGCTGGTGCCCCTATAAAATGCCTCACCAGTCACAAGCTGGTAACCACGAGCTCTTCCACACACTTTAGTATAATATTATTTGACCCTGTGAGTTGGGAAATTGATGGAGACACAGGCAGATTGTGTGCATTTACATATTCGTACAGAGCTCACAACGGTGTAGCTCAGTTCTGGAGGGCAAGTATTGCTAGCAATTGTACATGTCATACTGATATAAGCCACCCTCATCCAGCCTCCACGTAGTGTTTCTACAATCAGTGGTTTGCATTAGACAGTAGACCTGTACTAGTCCAGTACTGCTATTGATCCAGTAATCCCCAGATGGAGCCCAAGGGTTGTATTTAATTATCTCATTGCTAGAGGTAGCAGGGTACCTTTCTTTAGTGCCTGGGCAGACCAACCATTGCACCTCTTCCAGAATCTCTCCTCTCAGTTGCTCTATCACAGTTTCAGCTACTGTACCAGGTGGCCCAGGAAGCCCATCTGACCCATTCCTGCCATCCACCCCATCTCTACCATCTATGCCTGGTGGACCAATTAGTCCACTAAGTCCAACAGGTCCCCGCTCTCCATCAGTTCCATTCATCCCTGATAAACCGCATGGGCAAGCTGGTCCAATTGGTCCTTGCAGTGGCCCTGGAGCACCATTTGACCCATTTTTTCCGCTCACTCCATTCTCACCAGGGTCCAGGTTCACCAGGCAACAATGGAATTGTTGGCCAAGAAGTTTCTTGCCCACAGACGGCCCCTGCCGCATCCCCTCTGAGAAAGAGGACTGTGATTGAGCCCAAAGCAAGCAGTTACTGTAGGTTAATGCATGGGAAATATTGTGGAATTGTGCTTGATTTATTACCAGACTTTACTATATATAGTCAAGAAATGAAAGGTAATTGCCATGCAAACATTTTGACAACAATGCGATTGTCTTCATCAGTAGTGGTACAAAACAGAAAGTGACTCGCTTTTTATACATAGGCTATGATGTCAGGGAAATGACACTAATGTGAGTGACAGGGGTTGAGGTGACAGGTGATGAATGAACTTAAGGAATCAGGGAAGCATGCTGGGTATCTGACTGGAAAATAAGGAGTTACACTGCCTGGGGACAATGTGATCATTCCTGTTCAATGTATGGGGGTGAGAGCTATTGTGGACTGACTCTAATGCAAGTCTACACTGTTAAAAATATGGTGTGACCATCACACCACTCAGTGCTCACACCAAGTGTGTGATCAGTCACACCATTGCTATAGTGTGACATTAACACTGACACCAGTATCCACACTGTCATGTCATTTCTGACAGATTAAGAGACTTTGAAGTAACTCATAAACAAAGTTAAAGATGACAACAGTTTATTTGGAATCCTATACAGGCTATAGCTATCTATAGCTACCCAGGACACAGCTAAGCCTGATGGTATATATGTGTTGTGTACAGTGGGAGGACCTTCTCAAATTAAGTATGCCATTTGTGCAATTTAATTGTACCATTAGGTACTTTGTGTTGCAGGGGATGCCGTATTCCCCAGTGAAGTTTATTGAGGCACAAGATGCCCAATGTTTGCAGGGGATGCCTTATTCCTTGGTGACGTTCACTGGGGCACCAGATGCCCAATGTTTGCAATTTAAGGGATGCCATTTTCCCCGGTGACTTTCACTGGGGCACCAGATGCCCAATGTTTACAGGGGATGCCGTATTTCCCAGTGAAGTTCACTGGGGCACCAGATGCCCAATGTTTGCAGGGGATGCTGTATTCCCCGGAGAAGTTCATTGAGGCACCAGATGCCCAAAGTTTGCAGGGGATGCTGTATTCCCCAGTGAAGTTCATTGAGGCACCAGCTGTCCAATGTTTGCAGGGGATGCCGTATTTCTCATTGACGTTCATTGAGGCACCAGATGCCCAATGTTTACAGGGATGCCGTATTCCCCAGTGAAGTTCACTGGGGCACCAGATGCCCAATGTTTGCAGGGGGTGTCGTATTACCCAGTGAAATTCACTGGAGCACCAGATGCCCAATGTTTGCAGGGGATGCCATATTTCCCAGTGAAGTTCACTGGGGCACCAGATGCCCAATGTTTGCAGGGGATGTCGTATTCCCCGGTCAAGTTCACTGGGGCACCAGATGCCCAATGTTTGCAGGGGATGCCGTATTCCCTGGTGAAGTTCACTGGGGCACAAGTTGTCCAATGTTTGCATGGGATGCCATATTCCCCAGTGATCATGAAGTTCACTGGGGCACTAGATGCCCAATGTTTGCAGTGGATGCCGTATTTCCTGGTGCATATGGTAGAGATGTGGTTGTTGCTGTGAGGGGCAGTTTCCAATAAACGTTATTTGAGATGTTGACTCAGAGTCATGCACTATCACTCAAGCCTGTATATGCAGACATAATATATTATCGGGAGTGAGTCTGTGATCATTGAAAGAAGCAATATATATGGGTATACAACTGAGCAGATCGCCAAACTGCCGACTCTCACACTGACTATAATTATATAAAAGCACTTAATATTTATTCACATTATCTGTATGATTTTGTGCTTAATTGATAATGTATTTTAGCATGCATGTATGCTAAAATGTATGTACATAATGGTCTGCATGGATTGCATGCCTGCCGGAACAGCCCAGCTAGGCTGCCAAAGCCATGGCCTAACCAGATTTTTAGGCCTGGCCATTCTTTTGTATAGCAAAGATACTTGCTGGCTTGCAAATGCAATTGTGCAGGTGGCCATCTAGGTAAGATTGTCTTGACGTGACTTGACCACCTTTAAAGTGCTTCCTCCGGGCCTGGCATATGGATTGTCAGGCAGTTTGTAAAGTTTCAACCAGGGTGTGTGCGTGTCCATATAACTCAAGTTAGCTGGTCAGATACAGCGATTGCACATAACCATTCAATGCAGTCCATGAAGATGTGCTAGCTGCATATATATAAGTGGCCATGTTGATCTGCACTGTGCTAATCCTCCAGAATCATTATATACAGCGATGACTGAATTGATCAGGAGGAGCGCTTTTAGCTATGTAACTGCCGCAAAGCATAGAGAGATGTCACAAAAATAATTATGGGTTTGTTACATCATAGTTTAAGGTTACATTGTGGTCCGGTTAACCATAACTTCCACCTCGCGATCTGATTACGATAACTGCCAGGGCGGAAGTAGAAGACAAAATTTAACCATCATTAGCCAGGTGCGCATGCAGGCATTCAGCAGGTTAGCTAAGTCTACGTAAAAAGCCAGTCTACGATATGAGTACACTTCATCCTACCTTCATTGGACACCTTCTTGTCGGCCTAGCGACTGCCTTTAATGGGGTTGCTTGGCTTGTCCTCACGTTTGTTGCTCACTTGAAGGCGGAGCAGCAATGCAAGGAGAATAAAGGCACAGGAAGAAATGACCACAGGGCACTAAGTTGCGGCTACCAGCACAACTCCTGTCTACCATTGCCGTATGCTCCCCGCCTGTCAATCGATCCACTGACTCCATTCCCAAAGAAGATGGGAGAGACCTTGATCGCGCTTGCTTTGTGGGTGGAAGGTGTCCTGTTGACCATCCACTTGAGTACCAATGGACTGTCAATGCCAAGTGTCGGTGGCATGCATTTTATCCTAACGCTGTCAGTCTACGGAGGTGCTCTTGCTGCTACTGCAACAATATTCATCCCAATGAAAGTATTTGTCAACCTTGTACTATCTGTGAGTCTCATCTTTCAAGGAACATGGCTTGTAGCGATTGGATTTATTTTGCAATATGGTCCAAGCAAGATGTGGTTGTGGTGGGCTGAAAACGGCTTGACATTGTCCATGGAGGACCAACAGGCTTGTTTCACACTTACTTCACTGATGGCAGTCTGGCTCCTCTTGTGTATTATGACAGTGGCTCTGATGCTTTGGGATTTGATAGTGACATTGAATCACTGCTCATGCAACATCAAAGTCCTCCTCCCTCTGATCCAAGTGCCTGGACAGCCCGCCTGTTTCAAGGAGCAACTCAGCAACATTGCTGCAGCCTCTCAAACAGAGGAGGTGTTGTTACAGTATGAGTGCATTGAACTGATGAAGAGATCAGTGGTTGTCGATGTTGATGTCGATGTCACCAAAGAAGCAGAAGCCAATAATGGAGCAGATGAAAAGTCTATAGATGTCATTGCCGATGTTCCAGCACTCTACAATACTAGTACTATAGTATACTATACTAGACCCATGTGCTTCCAGCCATTTTGGCTCGAGATTAGCGCTCTGCAAGTAGAACTGATGAAAGAGTTACAGCGAGCATTAATATGGTTGATTCAATATTCAGTCATGAACACATTAATATCAATACATGCTGCATGATATGACATAGTACCATGCTTGGGAAATCTACTACATAGCTAACTACTCCATGAAGCAATTATTTATCTTAATGAGGATGATGAGAAAAGATTGTTGTGCTTCATGTCAAAATATAGGCAGCTACAAATAAATGGGGTCTATAATTGCAGCACAAACTCAATTCTAAACATTAAATGTAAGAATGAAAAGATTTGCAAGGTGCTCTCAGTAGACGTAGAGCTCAAGTTGATCAATTCCAATTTCTTCATCAGAAGCGGCTTCATCGAGACAGAACCTCATTTCAATGGCATCACTCACTTCTTGGCTCAATGTGGTAGTGAACCATGGTCCTCCACGGTTACAGCAAGTACTCCCATTGACGCACCCCTGGGAGTCCCACAGGGGGTCATCCAGATGCCACTGGCGAAGTTGATATGATTTTCCAGTGCTTCCAGATTCACAAAAATATTCATTTCTGACTATGGCTGTAGGTGCAGCATGGCCAGGAGAAGCAGCACAGGGGCAGTTCCCATTATCAGAGACCACTTTAGAGTTTCCTACTGCAAATGTCCATATGTGCTTGCGTGGACTTCCATGCGTCACTGACAAGCCATCAACATAGGAGTCCTCAACACTACTGCCACCCCTTTGAAATGCTTCGCCAGTGGAAAAATGGTAACCACGAACTCTTCCACACACTTTAGCATAATTGACCCCATAGTTTGGGAAACTGATGGAGACACAGCCAGATTGTGAGCGTTCACAAATTCGTACATTGCTTGCAACAGTGTAATTCAGCTCTGGAGGGCATGTATTGCTAGCAACTGTCATATCGATGTAAGCAACTCTCATCCAGCCTCCAGTAGTGTTTCCACAATCAGTGGTTCGCATTAGACAGTAGACCTGTACTAGTCCAGTACCGCTATTGATCCAGTAATCCCCAGATGGAGCCAAGGGGTTGCATTCAATTATCTCTGTGCAAGAGGTAGCAGGGTACCTTTCTTTAGTGCCTGGGCAGATCAACCTTTGCACCTCTTCCAGAATCTCTCCTCTCAGTTGCTCTATCACAGTTTCAGCTACTGTACCAGGTGGCCCAGGAAGCCCATCTGACCCATTCCTGCCGTCCACCCCATCTCTACCGTCTACGCCTGGTGGACCAATTAGCCCACTAGGTCCAACAGGTCCCTGCTCACCGTCAGTTCCATTCATCCCCGATATTCCACGGGGGCCAGTTGGTCCAACTGGTCCCTGTGGCCCTGGAGCACCATCTGACCCATTCTTTCCGCTCACTCCCATCTCACCCTTAGGTCCAGGTTGACCAGGCACTCCATTCTTTCCAGGCTTACCATGCAACAATGGAACTGTTGGCCAAGGCGCTTTTTGCCCACAGGCAGCCCCTGCAGCATCCCCTGTGAGGAAAAGGACTGTGACTGAGCCCAAAACAAACAGTAGCTTGATGGGAAACATGGTGGAATCGTGCCTGATTTATTACCAGACTTCACTAGCCAAGAATTGAAAGATAACTGCCAAATGTTTCTACACCCATGCAGTTGTCTTCATCAGTGGTGCATGGTACAAATCGGAAAGTGACTCACCTTATATAGGCTACGATGTAAGGGAAATGCCGCTAATGTGAGTGACAGCAGGTGAGGTGACAAGTGATGAATAAACTTAAGGGACATGGGGCAGGAATTAGGGAAGCACGCAAATGATTATATGTCTTCCTCATTGCAGTCACGTGTCTGCAATGAGGAAGACAATCATTTGTCTTACTACTACAGGGCGTAGTTGTCCAGCCAGTTGACACCAGTTGCCATGATTATATACATTGTTATTGGGAATGTAGTTTATGCATATACAGATGTAGCTTGTAGTTGAAGAATGCTCCATAGACTGAAGCTGAATGGTAGGAGTCATGTACTCTGCACTGACCAGCTGTGGGTGTAGACTGCCACAGAGGATCCCATTACAATAATAGATTACTAATGGACCTGCACAGATAATTGGCTGAGTTCCATCCCTATACTCCTAATAATGGGATAGGGAATATGCCTATAAGACCTGGGACATTGAGTTCATGTTAAAGTATGCATGAATCTATGACTGTGCATGTTGTAACTACTGCACATGTGCACAATGGCTATAATATAGATGTATGTGACTACAACAGTGTGTGTATATTTACCTTTGTGTGTGTGTGTGTGTGTGCGCAGATGAAGCAAAGAGACGGTGGGGGTGTTGGGTTGTGCGAAATGGTGCAACATCTCTCATACTTTGATTATATCTGTGTGAGTGGGACCACAGAGAACCGCATTATTGAGTACGTTGATCACCTCCATGAGCACTTTGTCTCCCCAGCAGAGGTGGAAAGCGGTCACTACAAACCACCCTCTTCTCCAGGCTATTCCTGTGAGATGAAACAAGAATCTATTCAGAAATACTTATTTCCAGA
Source organism: Ianthella basta (assembly GCA_964019415.1). Lineage (NCBI taxonomy): Eukaryota > Metazoa > Porifera > Demospongiae > Verongiida > Ianthellidae > Ianthella > Ianthella basta. The sequence continues at coordinate 5,385,697 of OZ025870.1, read as the reverse complement.
TGGGCCAGCCTGGTAATAGTAAATAAGTGAAATGCATATCCCCTCTCATGGTGAGCTCACCTCAAGAGTTATTAGCACATACCGAAATATATACCATAAAGGCTATATGAAGATATAGAATATAGAACATATAGACATGGACATATAGAATATGGTCAGCCTCCATGTCCATTGATCTGTGACTCACGGTGCAGTATGCGTGTGTATGTATATATGTACTGCATGGCAACACTGTTCCATGCTTGGAATTGTATAAGTCTACATATTTGCTCTAATATATATCCTAGTCCGTGAAACAATATATCTGAAAGAGGTTGATTAATCATGAGGAAATATGTTTTATATAGTATGGTGAGTGCGCAACAGGAACGAACGGTTCAACCTTCCGCAGCAATATCGAGGCCAGACCTCTCCAGAGACGACGCCATTTATATATAAAACGCTTCTTTTCTGGCGGAACACCGACTTCGATGCGGACTCAGAACTAGAAGGAGTAATTTTAATCACATCTGGGAGCTTTCGACGATATCCAGCTCGACTTTGTTTTTAGTCCTCTGAAGAAGTCTCTCAACTGACCGTGTCTGCGCGTCTTCCACGCCATAGTTTCGCGCAACAGAGCCGAACACAGTGCTCGGTTCCTAGAATACGTCCCTTTACGCATGTATTCTGGTATCCTGTCCAACTGACTTTCCTTGGTGCGACGATTTTTTGCGGTCGCGTTTTTTCTTGGAGTGTCAAGATCCTCCACAGCACTGATTGTCACGGCCACAGTGAAATGGTAAGACTGCTTCGCCTGACGTTGTTTAGTACACACATTTGGCTTAGTCTCGTACCCGACCCTGTCCGCCGGCCGCCATTTTATTCGCCGCCTCACAGGATCTGGAAAAGATAGTCTCGTTCCCAGCCCACCACTTCCGCTAACAAAATGGCCGCGGAAGTGGTGGGCTGGGAACGAGACTATGGAAAAGACTGCATCCAAAACCGTTGCACGAGGGGCGGAGTCACCTCTTATCTCACCATTCATCAAACATCGGCGCGAAATTTTGCGTAGACGTACAGAAGAATGATCTTTGCTCACAGGAAAGAGGCTGCACTAGGTACAGGACGTTTATGGTCTCAAAGGCTGGGCCCCATTCCACGCGGGACCTTGAAGTATTCGAATTGCAGCCCGAACGTTGCAGCAAGCTCCGCGGAGCTGTGGCAATCCGTCAAGAACTACAAGAGCAAAGAACTTGCGATTTCCAGACGGCCTACAATTTTAAGGAACGTTTGCTCAATCCTTAGGTCAAAAGTAGAGGCGTGGACGGCGATAACCCTTCTAGCGCACTTGTTCCTGTTGCGGCAGCCTGCCCGTTCGCCATTTTCACTTAAGCTAATGATATTCATCTGACCACAAATGATGTCACAAAGGCCCTAATTGGTCCGTGTCAGACGAGGACCCGTGCAACGGTTTTCGTAGCAGTCTTTTCCAGACCCTGGGAGGCGGCAAATAAAAGGGCGGCCGGCGGACAGGGTCGGGTACGAGACTACATTTGGCTCTGGTTTCATGACATTTCTTCTTGATATCAGACCTGTTGCGCAATCAGACGCTTAATATCGTGATAGCAGACCTCTTTTCAGGTCTATATCACATATATAGGACCACCTGCCAATGCTTAACTTCCTATTGTTGCGCAATCACCATACTATATGTATTGTTGTACATGCTTCATGTCAAAATACATAGCCAATTGTGAAACGCATTATCTTTGCAGCAGTTCTGTGTACTATAATATAGCTGAACTGTAAACATTTGTGCAAGAATTAATGGTTATCAAGACCTCTCCTTAGGTCACTGTAGAGCTCAGTGCAGATAAATAATGATCCACTCCAATTTCTAAATTTGAAGCATGCAGATTCTTTGAGACTGCATGATTAATAAATTCACCTCATTTTCAGAGGACTCGCTTCTTGTGGTATATATGATATGAACCATGGTCTACTCCCACTCACACACACACCCTGTGCGTCCCATGGCCATGTACAGATCAATCAGATGCCAGTGGTGACTAATATTGATACTAATATGCAATGCTGGTGCTTCCTGTTTTGCAGGAATATATTCATTTGCAACGAACAGCAGGATATGCCAAGACAGGCGGCAAGCTATAGCGTAGGGGCAGTTTCCAATATATGCGTTATTTTTGAGATGGTGACTCATGCACCGTCCCTCAAGCCTGTAAATGCAGGCATAATATATCGCGATCAAATCTGTGATCATTGAAAGAAGCCATATCGGTATGCAACTGAGCAGATCACCAAACTGCTGACTGTCACACTGACTATAATTATATAAAAGCATGCACTTAATTTATTCACATGACCTGCATGATATTGTGCTTAATTGATAATGTATTTTAGCATGCATGTATGCTAAAATGTATAATAATGGTCTGCATGGATTGCATGCCCGGCGGAACAGCCCAGGCTGCCCAAGCCTTGACCTGACCAGATTTTTAGGCCTGGCCATTCTTTTGTATGGCAAAGATACTTGCTGCCCTGTGCATGTGACCATCTAGGTAAGATTGTCTTGACGTGGCCTGACCATCCTTTAAAGTGCTTCCTCCGGGCTTGGCACATGGATTGTCAGGCAGTTTGTAAAGTTTCAACCAGGGTGTGCATGTTCATATAACCCAAGTTAGTTGGTCAGAGTGTAAGTGGTGTAAAGCGATTGCACATAACCATTCAATGCAGTCCATAAAGATGTGCTAGCTACAGTCATATATATATAAGTGGCTATGTTGATCTGCACTGTGCTAATCCTACAGCTGCATCATATTACAGCGATGACTGAATCGATAGGGAGGAACACTTTTAGCTATGTAACTGCCGCAAAGCATAGTGAGATGTCACAAAAATAATTAAAAAGGAAAGTTCAAGTAAAACGTTTCGACCACGAGGGTCTTCATCAGTTACAAAACTTGAACTTTCCTTTTTAGCTACGTGAATGCTCATCAACGCCTCATAAACCTGCTAGACAACATAGCATGAGCCTCTACCACATTATCACAAAAATAATTGTGGGTTTGTTACATCATAGTCTAAGGTTACATCATGGTCCGGGTAACCATAACTTCCACCTCGCGGTCTGATTATGATAATCGCCAGGTGGAAGTAGAAGACAAAATTTTAACCATCAGGACCACGTGCACATGCGGGCATTCATTGTTTCATTCATTCATGCGTTTGTAAAGTTTCAACCAAGGTGTGTGCGTGTTCATTTAACTCAAGTTAGTTGGTCAGAGTGTAAGTGGTGTAAATCGATTGCACATAACCATTCAATGCAGTCCATGAAGATGTGCTAGCTACATATATGTGGGTGCATCAAGTAAAACTGGGAGCTTAGGCACACTCAGGTGAGCACCATCTCTGCATGGTTTCGAACAGCACATGCATGGCACTATTCCACGCTAAAATGGGATGATAGCTCAATCAGTGACTTATCACACTTTGCCCTGGACCAGTATTATGCATGATGTGTCCGAAGCCATTCCGACATGGTGCTCACGATCACCTGAGCGTACATAAGCTCCCATTTCTAGTTGATGCACCCTCATACGTAAGTGGCTATGTTGGTCTGCACTGCGCTAATCCTACATCATCGTATTACAGCGATGACTGAATCAATATAGGGAGGAGCGCTTTTAGCTAGCATAGAGAGATCGATATTACAAAAATAATTGTGGGTTTGTTACATCATGGTCCGGATAACCATAGCTTCCACCTCGCGGTCTGACTATGTTAACCGCCAGGTCGGAAGTACGGAAGACAAAAATTTTAACCATCATGAGTACGTGCGCATGCGGGCATTCAGCAGAAGGTTTAAGTATAGGCATAGCTACGCAAACAGCCAGTCTACGATAATTATGAGTACACTTCATCCTACCTTCATTGGACACGTTGTTGTTGGCCTAGCGACTGCCTTTAATGGAGTTGCTTGGCTTGTCCTCTCGATCGTTGCTCACTTGAAGGCGGAGCGGAGACGCAAGAATACAGGCGCAGGAAGAAATGACCGCAGGGCGCTAAGTTGCAGCTACCAGCACAACTCCTGTCTACCATTGCCGTATGCTCCCCGACTGTCGATCGATCCAATGTCTCCATTCCCAAAGAAGATGGGAGAGACTTTGATCGCGCTTGCTTTGTGGGTGGAAGGTGTCCTGTTGACCATCCACTTGAGTACCAATGGACTGTCAATGCGAAGTGTCGGTGGCATGTATTTTATCCTAACGCTGTCAGTCTATGGAGGTGCTCTTGCTGCTACAGCAACAATATTCATCTCAATGAAAGTATTTGTCAACCTTGTACTATCTGTGAGTCTCATCTTTCAAGGAACATGGCTTGTGGCAATTGGATTCATTTTGCAATACGGTCCGAGCAAGATGTGGTTGTGGTGGGCCGAAAACGGCATGACATTGTCCATGGAGGACCAACAGGCTCGTTTCACACTTACTTCACTGATGGCAGCCTGGCTTCTCTTGTGTATTGTGACAGTGGCTCTGATGCTTTGGGATTTGATAGTGACATTGAATCACTGTGCATGCAACATCAAAGTCCTCCTCCCTATGATCAAAGTGCCTGGACAACCCGCCTGTTTCAAGGAGCAACTCAGCAACATTGCTGCAGCCTCTCAAACAGAGGAGGTGTTGTTACAGTATGAGTGCAGCATTGAACTGATGAAGAGATCAGTGGTTGTCAATGTTATCACAGAAGCAGAAGCCAATAATAGAGCAGATGAAATGTCTACAGATATCATTGCCGACGTTCCAACACTCTACAATACTAGTACTATAGTACTGTGACCCTTGTATAGTGATTTTGAAAGTTCAGTAATAATTTTAATATGCATAATTATGCATTATATGGAACATAACTAATTATTATAATTACTTGCTCATGACATTGCATAATTTGTGCAGACATTATGAGACACCCGTTCACAATGCATTGTATGTTTTCCATGATTTACATTGTAAACATATATAATTATGTTACCACCCTCTACATCTGGTGCATGCAAGTGTCTGGACTCACTAGTACTACTAGCTTGACTGGCTCAACTGCAAGAATGCTGCCATGCATGTGCAGCCTTTCAATCTAACATACGATGATTGTGCGTAAGCACTCTATTAGTCTGATGTAGCCCATGTAGCTAGACCCATGTACTTTCAGTTATTTTTCCTCAAAATTATTTAGCACTCTGCAAGATATATAGCTAGCTGATTAAACAGATGGAGAAAGTTACAGCGTGCTTAATATAATGTGAATGATTCAATATTCACTGCAATTATAGCGCTACATGTGGCTTACATGCAGTCATGCGTGAACGCAATAATATTAGCGCACATTGCCTGCATGATATGACATAGTACCATGAAATCTATTCCATGAAACAATCACTTATAAATATGAGGTTGATGAGAAAAAGATTGTTGTGCTTTGTGTCAAATATATATAGACAGGTACTATGAAAGGGGTCTATAATAGCAGAACTAACTCATTTACATGCAATTCAATCTAAGCATTAAATGTGAGAATGAACGGATTTGCAATGTGTTCTCAGTATAGACATAGAGCTCAAGTTGATCTATTCAATTACTTCATCAGCAGCATGTTCATCGAGACAGAACCTCAATTCAATGGCATCATTCACTTCCTGGTCCAGTGTGTTGGTGAACCATGCATGAGTGGTCCACTGCGGTTACAGGGGGACCTTCTTGGGAAGATGAGTCACATGACAGTCACATGACAGGTCAACCTACTGACCAAGGATCATGCCAAGTACTCCCATTTACACATGCCTGGGAGTCCCACATGCATGCAGAGGGTCATCCAGATGCCATGGCCACTTGTGAAATTGACTAGGTCTTCCTGATTCACAGAAATATTCATTTCCTACTATGTTTGTAGGTGCCACACAGCCTGGAGAAGCAGCACAGGGGCAGTTCCCTCCTTCGACTCAATGACCAATTTTAGAGAATCCTAGCTATTGCAAATGTCTAAATTAAATGTGCTTGCTTAGACTTCCATACATCACTGACAAGTCATGAACATAGTAGCCCTAAGTACTGCTGCCACCTCTAGAATATGCCTCGCAAACTAGTAACCACAAGCAACATTAACTCCTCTCAAACACTGGAGGTGTTGTAAGAGTGCACAGAACTAATGGAGAGAGGGCTACATGTGGTTGTTGATGTCACCAAAGAGACAAAAGCCAATAGATCTAGAGGAGCACATGCATGAAACGGCTATCGATACCATTGCTGACACTTTAGTACTGTGTTTGCTGTATATTTTATTATGATCATTTTATTATATAAAGATGATCGCTGTGTTAGGCAGCCATGTAGCTACCTCTCTAAGACAGCCATGCAGCCTCCATGGCCTCAAACATAATAATTATTAATGCACTAAAACATTGCAATCTATACCTCTGTTGAACAGCCGCCTCTCTAGATCTAGGGTCAGTTAGAAATGGTCCTGGCTCAAAGGTAGCCGTATGTATGTATAAAACATATATAGCTATATAGACAGGTTTCACTGTAGCGTGCAGGTTCCATGAGGTCATGATCATGTGTCAGCTTCCTTTATTTACATTCCAAATTAGAAGGCTTCAAATTCCTCTCCCCTGATCATGAATCCATGACCACATCCTGTGGCAACTAGTCATGAATGCACTATCATGTATTAAATACACATAATTATAGAAAATAGTTATTATTATTATTATATAAATATCACTCCCATGCATGGTCACCCCATCACGTGTCATCATGTAACACGAGTATATATGCACTTGACTCTAAAGCAATGCATAATTAATAGAATACATTTTCTCATCTGAAGCTTATTAATAAGAGAATTCACCTACCAGTTTTATTTTATCCAAACCCAGAAACATCATCCATTTCCTACCAATGAAAATACAGGAGCAACATACAGCATGCACGTCAACACATTACATTAATAGTTAGCTGTATATTGTACAGTAAGATTATAGGTCTTCGTATGCCATCATGCATTCCATACAGCAGGATCGATCAGGCTTCGTGATACATTCCGCATGAGCGCACACGTGATCTAGGTATCACCTATGATTGAGGGTCAAGTAGGCCGCCACAGCTACAGTACTCCGTCAATCCGGTCTCACCTGGGTCAGAGCTGAGTTGGCGCGCTAGTTTCACGCGGAATGGGAAGCTACTACGGGCATGTCGTTCCTGGCCTCGTCATTGCCGGGTGGGGAAGTGTTTGGCTCGTCCTGACGTTAATCGCTCACTTGTATGCTGGACATAGACGCAGGGAAAGAGGCGCGACAAGAAACAACCTCAGAGCGCTGCGTTGGGAGGACGGCTACAGGCACAAGTCGTGGCTACCATTCCCATGCGCCCCTCGGCTACCTATCGAACCGATGTGCAAGATACTTCTAGCCTCTTTGGGGATGTTTGTTGAACTGTTCGTGGATTTGGCCAACAACGAAACGAGCTTTTACTGGCGGCCGACAAATGTTCTCCGTCACAAGTCGCCTCAAGTTGAAAAGGCGCAGCACGCTACAATGTACTCGTTCTTCATCCTCTCTGGCATCATGGACCTGGTGACCATGGGAGGGTGTTGTCGATTCCCAAAGAAGACGGGACAGATCATGTTCGCGCTTGCCTTATGGATGCAAGGGACCCTGTTTATGTTCCATGCCGGCGGTCACCGGATGGTGGACGCTCGAGTGCACTTCATCCTAGCCCTAGCAGTCTACGGAGTCGCTATTGCTGCGACTGTAAGAATATTATACGCAACTAAAACATTTGTCAACCTTGTACTGTCTGTGAGTCTCATCTTTCAAGGAACATGGCTTGCGGCGATTGGATTCATTCTGTATGGTCCGAACAGGAAGTGGTGGGTGGCTGAACCTGCCAGCCAGTCCAGCAGTGAGCATGTGTTTGCAATGATAGCCTCACTGATGGCTGCTTGGCACCTATTGTGTATTGTGGTGGCAGTCCTGGTCCTGTGGGGTGTTGTGATGACACTCAGCCACTGTGGCATCAAGGTCCTCCTCCCTCTCGTACATGTGCCTGGAGTTCCCACCTCTTTGAAGGACAGGCTCAACAATGCCGCCAGAGCCTCTCAAACAGAGGTGTTGTACGAGCATGCTAAACTGATGGAGAGAGGGGCAGAAGATGCTGATGTTACAACCAAGGAGACAGGGTCCAACGGAGGACTAGTGTAGGGGACAGAATTGACATGGCCGAAATTCCAACACTGTGACAGTCATCCAGTAATTTGCCATCATGCAACACAATTGACATTATTTCCTTAACTACCCCTGTTTTGTGTACTATGCTGCTCCTGCTATTTAATTTCATCTTGCAATCATAACAAGTTAGCTGTAAATTAATTGTTGCCGGATATCCATGCATATAGCTTCTGCTGCATGCATGAATTTTATAACGGTCTACAGCCTTTCTAAGACAGCCACCTGTGCATGGGCCAGCTCTAACTAGCCTTTATAGAGAGGTGGCCACTCTACAGAGGTAGATTGCAATGTTTTGGTGCTATTTGGGTCCATGCATGCAGGGAGGCTGCATGCATGGCTACCTAATACAGTGACCATATGCATCTAAGATCTAGACTATAGCTCCACCATATTGTACATCCATAACAGTATACTGACAGTCTTATCATGAACTCTTGTGTACATGTTATGGTTTCAAGCCATATAATAGTGCAATTGATTTGTACACAGCCTTGCTTCTATGAAATGGCTGCCTCCATGCTCAAAGTGGGTCTGGCATATAGGACAATGGCAGTCCCATATTTGTGAGCCTTGCTGACCATATATCATGGCCAGGATCTTGAAGAGCCATCAGACTCACTATAGATATAGTGGCAGATACTTTTTGTAGAATGTGGCCACATAAATTACCGCGGCAGTGACACTTGCAGTCACACTACAGAAACGCCAATGTATGGCAATTACGTACTGTAGCCATTTTATACCATCATTGTTAGCTGTAGTGTGATTGAACCTTTAACTAAAGTGCATGCTCTTGCAATGGCAGTACAACCTGGCACAACACACAGCACATTAGTGATGTAGCACTTCATGCCACCAGATCGTTTCAGAGAAAGTCATATATTGCATAATTATATGCATTTTATCAGCTGTAAAAGTACGAATTGCATGAAAACATGCCTAAAGCATCTATTGGTACAAAGTTAGAGCAACAACCCATAAGTATTATGGTATATTACTTGGTGTAATGCATACACTATCATTTACATTACTTCCACATAGTTGGGTCACTACATTACAGCTATACAGTTCCGTATTGTGGCTGTGTAGTCAGTAAAGTGGTACGCAGTCATGCATACTTCTTACTGGAAATGTCCTACGAAGCCATCTCTCAGCTTTGTACGCCATCCAGGCTTACCATAGGTCACTGGGATGTATCCACCTCCTTCCTCCATGTCAGCTTTTCTGTCCTGTAGGTGTGATTCAGAACAACAGTGAAACTGTACTAACACTCAACCTACAGTAGGTGTCAATGGTGGTGTGACACAATTTTAGGATTTCTAGTCCCGCTCACACTGTGCATATATATTCTACACTATGTGATGATAAACCATGATTTGTTGTACCATGTGATATCAATATATTACTATGACATTCACTCCTTGGCCTACACCATTCTCTCCCACAATATGGCACGATGGCTTTTAATCTTCTCTGTGAATTCAGACAGTAGCGTAAAATCGCTATAAAATCTTATCCACAAATTTGCTTGTACAGGCAGAAACATTTCTATACACATAAGACTGGAAAATTGTTCAAATTTCTATATCTGCTTGCCAGATCCTGAACTCTTCAAATCATTAAATTTTAGATACTGCTAAAATTTGTAGTCTCAAGGTACACATGATGGGAGAAAGACGTAGGTGAAGTGATCATTAGGCATGTCATGTGGCATGAGCAAGTCCTTGTACATCCTGCATTGTGCAATTAGCATAAGAAATTGCAATACTACTGTGTAAAATATTAACGTTAGTGCACACTGCATACAAGCATACCCACACCTCATACACAATAAACCCAGATATAGCTCACTGCACGTGTATAATGGTGCAGTACTACACTCACACATACCTCTGAGATCAGTCCTCCAGAGTGAACCATCAGTGGCTCAGCGCCTAGTACAGCTCCATCGCGATACAGCTTGTTGACGTCTCTGCTATTGACATAACTGTTATCCTTCAGTTTGGTGTCAACGACAAACGGCTGACCATAATAGGTCCCTCGAATATCTGGCTGGACACGATGTTCAACCCCACCCACAGAGTAGTATCCTTGTTTCGTTCCTGTGTTCTTCCAATCATGTTCAAGTTCCACTCCAGGGATACTCTCCAATTCCTTAGCCACATCCTGCTCAAACTCTTTAGGACGTCCATCAGTGTCCTCACATTGGTCATCATCCTAAGTGGCCAAACAGAGTAATTTGACACCATGCAAGCAATGAAAACATGAGAACTTCACAAACTGCAGTGACCTACTGCGGTGGTACTCAACAATCACAAACTATGGTTGTTGGGGCGCCGAAGGCGCCCCTATATTGTTTTCAGATTTAGGTCTTCGTATGGCTTCATGTTCGTATATATATATTTCTGTCATTTTGCAAATGGCGGCGCTCACGTCGTTCTTTACAAAGCTTTAAATCCTCTCTAATGACGTTTCGCCGTGTTTGAATCGAACGAAATGTGGTCATAAACATGTGTTAATAGAGTGATACTAATAAAAAGCCTAAGGAACGTCTCTTCTGCGAGATACAGCTCCAATTATCACTGACAGACATTGTAAAATGGCCGCGCGCTCGACGCTTTCTGTTTGCTAGGCTCAAAACCATTCTCTTTAGATTTTGCCGTGTATCCAAAGAACGCAAAGTGTTTCTAGAACATGTTTAAGTAATATTATTGTGGTAGGAAGCTTACGTAACTGTTTTTCCGCGAGGTACAGCCCTAAATACAACAGAAGTCTAGTGACCCGTAGGCCAATAATGGAGGACCAGCGAGTCATGACACATAATTATAGCCATGATTCGCTCATATAGTCATCATAGGGTAGCCTTTTAGCCAGCACACTCCTCCTCCAGGCACAAAGTAACAATTGCTCATTTAGAATGTCATATAGATCAAAAAGCAGTAGGCAAACATTTGACAGTTTGGTAGGGATGCTTTCACTGGATATGACTGGCTGCTCTGGAGACTTGAAACTCTTGCAAATCCAACGGTCTAGTGTGTCTTGATGTATCTTTCAGGCCAACAACAATACTGTACCCCCAACTATCTGATTTACTGAACGTACATGGGAAAATTGCTAGCAAGTAGTTCGAGGTTCATGGGCGCCCTAGCGCCCCACGAGTTTTTAACTCGAAATACTTGTTTTGTATTGGGTGAAAACAGTCAGAAGACAGAGGAGGGTAGCTAGTTAACTCGCAAAAAACAGCAGCGAGAGAACTTTGGTGAAAAAGGAAGTGGGGTCAATCATAAGGTCTAAATCTATGATTAATTCCATGCATTATCAATGCACTTTGTGATCCTAAATTGTCATTCTCTCATTTTAAATCCCTATACAATGAAGCACTAAAGTGCAAAACCCTCGGCGTGTTCGCAAACAACCATTGTTGCAGATTGTTGTATTCACTAAGAGTCTAGGGTAGAAGCTCAACATATGCATACAATGACTGTAAGTATGCGACTGTAGCTATATAGGTCTTTGCTGTAGCTATGCAACAAAAGCATCGTATAAGCAACGTAATTCACAATACTGAGTGAGAGTGTGCATGGGTGCCACAAAACAGCTGTATACAGCAACTATTATGACATCTGATTCTGTGGTACTAGATAAGCAGCTGAACACTTGTGCAATAACATGACATCATCGGAAAAGATGAAATGGATGCCATTTCTGTCGAGGTGTAGATCCTCTTGAACTACAGAGAAGTCGTTCTCTACTCTACGCAAACTACGTGCAGCATGCTACCATGTGGCATGCGTTGCAAATCAGATCTGGTGATCTACCACCAATTAAATGCCGCACCAAGTGCTCGCACTGCCAGAGTAGAATGCTGGACTTGGCACCTCTCGATTACATCCCAACATTGAGCACGATTTAGTTGTTCTCGGAAAGAGTACAGGCCACATAATGGCCTTTTCGCTGTTTTAATGGCATATCTCTAGTCTCATCCCAGACCCATCTCCGCCGTTCCGCCATTTGGAGGACGCTCCTTCCCAGAATGGCAGAATGGTGGAGATAGGGTTGAGTACGAGACTGCCACATCTCTTGAATGCAGTCCAATCGAGACAGTCGCCTTTTTAACTTCCTACTTTGTCTTTCTGAATCCACTGGTATCGCTCATAAGGCGCCTCGTAGCCTGCAGTGCCAGATTAGGCACGGACACACACACACACACACACACACACACACACACACACACACACACACACACACACACACACACACACACACACACAGACAAACCAAGTACCGTAACCCCGCCTGCACTATGCGCCACCAAGGGTTAATCAATTGCAATTCACATTCTAAACTACAGGCTGCTATGCATGATCAGTCTTGTTGGTGTGCATGGTGTGAAACTATGTCAGATAATGTAAAATGGTGCAGGCAATTGGCCACATACATACCTCAACAACCTCAAGAATGATACGGATCTCCTTATTTCCTTCGGCCTGGAGATAGAATATGTAACAAAGAACTTATCCATTGCCAACATACCATTGGGAGCAATCACACACATTGTATACATCCACTGTGTTGGCAGATTAACTCTAGTCCAATCTTAAAGCTAATGTGCAAAGTGTGGCAACTAGCTAGCTAGCTAAACTCACCATCGTATACAACGTCCGCGTACGTAGCTACAAGAACTTGGTATATGACTATCTTGAATTGCACTGACAGCTGAAAGTGTTGAACACTATTCACTCCGTCGCATTTTATAGGCTCGGCTACTCCAGGGTCGATCTGCTGAATCAGTAAACAAGCCAGGGAACTTACCCAGAAAAAACCCTCGAAAATGCCCATCTGAGCTAAATATAGTAGAAACGTCATCAATTTATTACGTCACAAACAGTCCCTAGCGTCCCCTTTCTGAGGCCCATCAATGCTTGCCAAAAAGCAGCTGAGCGGAGCATGTTTTGCTGCTGACTTGCTTGTAGTCTCCAAAAGCCCGCCAAATATCACCAAACCACTTCCGGACGTCATTTTTGCAAATGGCGGCCGGAACTAGACAGATTCGTTGTTTGTCATTTCATTTGTCAACCTTGTTCTGTCTGTGACTCTCATCTTTCAAGGAACATGGCTTGCGGCGATTGGATGAACCTGCCAGCCGGTCCAGCAGTGAGCATGTATTTGCAATGATAGCCTCACTGATGGCCGCTTGGCACCTATTGTGTATTGTGGTGGTAGTCCTGGTCTTGTGGGTGTTGTGATGACACTCTGTCACTGCGGCATCAGGGTCTTCTTTCCTCTCGTACATGTGCCTGGTATCCCCGCCTCTTTGAAGTAGCTACAGACTCAACAATGCTGCCAGAGCCTCTCAAACAGAGGAGATGTTGTACGAGCATGCTAAACTGATGGAGAGAGGGACAGAAGATGCCGATGTTACAATCAAGGAGACAGGGGTCAACGGAGGACTGGTGTAGGGGACAGAATTGACATGGCCGAAATTCCAACACTGTGACTGTTATCCAGTAATTTGCCATCATGCAACACAATTAACATATTCCCTTAACTACCCATGCTTTTAAAACATGCCATGTACTATACTGCTCCTGGTATTTATTTTCAGCTTGCAATCAAAACTGTAAATTGTTGCTGGATATCCATATGTGAGCAAATTATAGCTTCTGCTGCATGAATTGTATAGCTGGTAAGACAGCCACCTGTGAGCCAGTTCTAACTGATCTTTATAGAGAGGTGGCTGCTCTACAAAGGTAGATTGCTATGTTAGTGCTATATGGGGCTGAGGAGGCTGGCTGTTTTAGAGAGGTGGCTGCCTAACTAGTGCAGTGACAATGCAAGCTTGAGCCACTGCATAGTGTACATTCGAAATCATAACAGTACATCTGATCATGAGATTTGTACATGTTATGGGTTTCAAGCTAAAATTATATGCAATTTTGACACCTACCCGCCTAGTCTGACGTAGCCCAGACCCACTTCCAGCCATTTTATATTGTGCTTCCTGCCCTTTGCACAATATAAAATGGCTGGAAGTGGGTCTGGGCTACGTCAGACTAACCCACCTTAGCTTGCTTCTGTAAATTGGCTACCCCATGCTCAAAGTGGTTCTGGCATATATATAGGCAATGCCAGTTGCCAGTGTATGAGCATTGCATGCTGGCCATATCTTGGAGGACCATATATCATAAGACTCACTATAGATTTTGTGTGGCAGCAGCTATTATTGTGGAATGGGGCTGTATAAAATTACTGCAGCATGTAGTGACATTTTGCAGTCGTACTACAGAAATGCTGACGTATAGTAACTGAGCCTTTAACTAAAGTGCACCCTCAATGGCAGTACAGCCTGCTTGTCACGACACACAGCACGTGCATGCTAGCTACAGTAATATATACGTCATGCCACAAGATCACCTCGGAGAGCACTCAAAGTACACCATGGCCAGTTGTCTAAAGTACAAATTGCATGTAAGCACCACTATAATTATATAACAAAGCAACTACTGGTACAAATGTTAGAGCAACTATACTGTACATAAGTACTATGGTATAGTATAGGAGTCATGTACTATTGTTCCCTTAAATGCGTATAGCTGCATGAGTCAATATTTTACAGCTATAATATTATAAAGTTCCATAATAATGTTGCAATTGAGTACATGTCGTGTGCAAAGTGGTACTGCACTGGCTCTGATGCTCTTTACTGGAAACTTTTCACAAAACTATCCTTGAGCTCTGTATGCCATCCAGGCTCAGGATAATTCACAGAGATATACGCACCTCCTGACTTCATATCGGCAATCTTGGCCTGCAGGCATCATACAGAACAACAGTGAAACTGTATCAACTCTTAACCTACAGAAGGTGTCACACAAGATACAGTATACGTAGTTTCAAGATTTCTAGTCCACTCACACACACACTGCATATAATGCACACAAAGCATGATAAACTATGATTCGCTGGGCCACGTGATATCTGTATATATGTCTTCATTCCTTTGCCAACATCGCTCCTTCCTAAGATATATATGGCAGCTAGGACAAAGAGACTGGGTGGCTCTTTATTCAGCGAGTAGTGCAAAAATCACTATATAACTCACACAGGAAGAAACATTTCCATACACAAGTACCTGGACTTTTTAAATTGCTAATTTTATAGTTGCTGCTAAATTTTGCAGCCTTTAGGTACTTAAAATAGTGCAGGTGAAGTAATCATTAGGTATATCATATGGCATGCGCGAGTCATTGTGCATCATGTACCATGCAATTGGGACAAGAAATAATGAAACTACTGTATCATAATGTACATGTGTTAGTGCACAATGTACAGGCATAGTCACATCCCACACAATGTATAAACCCAGACAACCTCACATGTATACAAAAGACATTATGGTATATGGTTATCTATAATCAGTAAGGCTCCATCATATAACTTAACAGCAGTGATATCACAACTTGTTTACTCATTATATAGCACAACTTCATTGCATGTGTAACTGTGTACAGCACCGCACTCTCACGTACCTTTGAGATCAGTGGACCAGAGTTCACCATCACAGGCTTGCAATCACCACCCAGTACCTCAGCATCCCTGTAGACTTTATCAATGTCCCTGCGATCAACGTAGCTGTTGTCCTTCAATTTGGTGTCAACCACAAATGGCTGACCATGGTAAGTACCACAGATGTCTGGTTGCACACGATGCTTAACACCGCCCTCGAAGTAGTGTCCTTGTGCTGTCCCTGTATTCTTCCAATCATGGTTAAGTTTCACTCCAGGGATACTCTTCAATTCCTTAGCTACATCCTGCTCAAACTCTTTAGGACGTCCATCAGTGTCCTCACATTGGTCATCATCCTAAGTGGCCAAACAGAGTAATTGACCCAACATGAGGACTTTACAAACTGCAGTGACCTACTGAGGTGGAACTAAACAATCACAAACTATGATTGTTTGTATTGGGTGAAAACAGTCAGAAGACACAGGAGGGTAGCTAGTTAACTCGCAAATAAACAGCAGCGAGAGAACTTTGGTGATAAAAATAAGTGGGGATGACAATAATGTCAAAATCAAAATCATTATCAATGCATTTGCTATCCTGAAATATCATTCTCTCATTGTGAATCACTATGCAATCATTTCACATTCTAAGTTCCTGGGGGTCCAGGCTATTATGCACAATCAGTGTGAATAATCTCTTGTCGGTGCGCATGGTGTGAAACTATGTAGGATAATGTAAAATGGTGCAGGCATTCGGCCACATACCTGAAGAACAACCTCAAGAATGATATGAGTTTCTTTCTTTTCCTCAGCCTGGAGGTAGAATATGTAACAAAGAGCTTATCCATTGCCAACATACCATTGGGAGCAATCACACACATTGTATACATCCACTGTGTTGGCAGATTAACTCTAGTCCAATCTTAAAGCTAGTGTGCAGTGTGGCAACTAGCTAGCTAGCTAAACTCACCATCGTATACAACGTCCGCGTACGTAGCTACAAGAACTTGGTATATGACTATCTTGAATTGCACTGACAGCTGAAAGTGTTGAACACTATTCACTCCGTCGCATTTTATAGGTTCGGCTACTCCAGGGTCGATCTGCTGAATCAGTAAACAAGCCAGGGAACTTACCCAGAAAAAACCCTCGAAAATGCCCATCTGAGCTAAATATAGTAGAAACGTCATCAATTTATTACGTCACAAACAGTCCCTAGCGTCCCCTTTCTGAGGCCCATCAATGCTTGCCAAAAAGCAGCTGAGCGGAGCATGTTTTGCTGCTGACTTGCTTGTAGTCTCCAAAAGCCCGCCAAATATCACCAAACCACTTCCGGACGCCATTTTTGCAAATGGCGGCCGGAACTAGACAGATTCGTTGTTTGTCATTTCATTTGTCAACCTTGTTCTGTCTGTGACTCTCATCTTTCAAGGAACATGGCTTGCGGCGATTGGATGAACCTGCCAGCCGGTCCAGCAGTGAGCATGTATTTGCAATGATAGCCTCACTGATGGCCGCTTGGCACCTATTGTGTATTGTGGTGGTAGTCCTGGTCCTGTGGGTGTTGTGATGACACTCTGTCACTGCGGCATCAGGGTCCTCTTTCCTCTCGTACATGTGCCTGGTATCCCCGCCTCTTTGAAGTAGCTACAGACTCAACAATGCTGCCAGAGCCTCTCAAACAGAGGAGATGTTGTACGAGCATGCTAAACTGATGGAGAGAGGGACAGAAGATGCCGATGTTACAATCAAGGAGATAGGGTCAACGGAGGACTGGTGTAGGGGACAGAATTGACATGGCCGAAATTCCAACACTGTGACTGTTATCCAGTAATTTGCCATCATGCAACACAATTAACATATTCCCTTAACTACCCATGCTTTTAAAACATGCCATGTACTATGCTGCTCCTGGTATTTATTTTCAGCTTGCAATCAAAACTGTAAATTGTTGCTGGATATCCATATGTGAGCAAATTATAGCTTCTGCTGCATGAATTGTATAGCTGGTAAGACAGCCACCTGTGGGCCAGTTCTAACTGACCTTCATAGAGAGGTGGCTGCTCTACAGAGGTAGATTGCAATGTTTTAGTGCTATTTGGGGCCAGGGAGGCTGGCTGTTTTAGAGAGGTGGCTACCTAACTTAGTGACCATCTTAGACAGCTAGGTTCCACTGTATAGTGTACGTCCATAACAGTAGTATACATCCAATCATGAGTTTTTGCACGTGACTGTTATGGTTTTAAGCTATAAGCAATTGACTTGTACCCAGCCTTGCTTCTGCAAAATGGCTGCCTCCATGCCCAATGTGCTTCTGGCATATAGACAATGTCAGCTAGTTCCATACTTGCGAGCCTTGCATGCTGACTATATCTTGGAGGACCGTAAGACGCATTGTAGACTTTGTGTAGTGGCAGCTACTTTTGTGGAAAGGGGCTGCATAAAATAAAATTACTGTGACAGTGACATTGTGCAATCACACTACAGAAACGCCAACATATGGTACTATTGTAGTGAAAACCATCATTTTTCGTCATAGCTTGACCAGATGCACCTTTAACTAAAGTGCACCCTCTTTCAATGGCACTACAACCTGTCACACCACGCAGCATGTTAGTGATGTACTGTCATGCCACAAGATCGCCTCAGAAAACACTCATAGTACACCATATGGCCAGTTGTCTAAAGTAGAAGTTACATGTACCATGTAATAAAGTAACTACTGGTGCAAAAGTTAGAGCAACTATACATAAGTACTACAGTTATATAAAATAGGAGTCATGCACTCTTGTTCCCTTTAAATGCGTATAGATGAGTCACTATTTTACAGCTACAAAATGTTCCATATTAATGTGGCAACTGAGTATATGTCGTGTGCAAAGTGGTACTGCACGGGCTCTTATGCTCTTTACTGGAAACTTCCTACAAAGCTTTCTTTGAGTTCTGAATGCCAGCCAGGTTTACGATAATTCACAGAGATATACGCACCTCCTGCCTCCATATCGGCAATCTTGGCCTGCAGGCATCATACAGAAGAATAGTACATTAACTGAAAGATAACGTTTGGAACTACACATGGTAAGGAAAGAAGGGGGGAAGGGAAAAATGGCAGTGAACCGGACCAGCACCGGCAACCTCCAGATCTTTAGCCGACCCTTTAGCAGCCGGGTCACTGGTCACCGCCAACAGCCACTGATCCATCCCCCCCCCTTATATACCGATGTAGGCGGGCTCCATCCAGAGCCTCCTTTGAAACTCCCACATCAGGCACTGACTAATCAGTGACACTCGGAAATGCTAATTAAGATGGTCTATGTACCATGGTGACACGAATGAAAGATAAGTTCCGAACGTTATCTTTCATTCGTGTCACCATGGTATGTGTATAATGGTGCAGTACCACACATTCACGTACCTCTGAGATCAGTCCTCCAGAGTGGACCATCACTGGCTTGGCACCCAGTACAGCTCCATCACGATACAGTTTGTCAACATCCCTACGATCAACGTAGCTGTTCTCCTTCAATTTAGTATCAATGATAAACGGCCTACCATAATAAGTCCCATGGATATCGGGCTGCACACGACGTTCAACCCCACCCACGAAGTAGTGCCCTTGCTTTGTTCCTGTGTTCGTACAATCATGGGTTAGCTCCACTCCAGGGACACTCTCCAATACTTTAGCCACATCCTGCTCCATCTTTTTAGCATGTCCATCAATTTCTTCACATTGGTCATCATCCTATAAGTGGCCAAACGAAGTAATTGACACCAAGTGATGAAAACGTGAGGGCTTTACAAACTGCAGTGACCTACTTTGGTGGTACTAAACATTCACAAACTATGGTTGTTCGTATTGGTTGGTAACAGTCAGAAGACACAGGAGGGTAGCTAGTTAACTCGCAAACAAAACAGCAGCAAGAGAACTTTGGTGAAAAAAGAAGTGGGGATAATCATAATGTCTTAGTCTATGATTAATTTCATGCATTATCAATGCACTTTGCTATCCTAAATTGTCATTCTCTCATTTTAAATTCCTATACATACAATCAATTGCAATTCACATTCTAGACTACAGACTGCCATGCACAATCAGTCTTGTCGGTGCGCATGGTGTGAAACTATGTCAGATAATTGTAAAATGGTGCAGGCAGTTGGCCACATACCTGAATAACAACCTCAAGAATGATACGGATCTCCTTATTTCCTTCGGCCTGGAGATAGAGTATGTAACAAAGAACTTATCCATTGCCAACATACCATTGGGAGCAATCACACACATTGTATACATCCACTGTGTTTGCAGACTAACTCTAGTCCAATCTTAAAGCTAATGCGCACAAACTGTGGCAACTAGCTAGCTAGCTAAACTCACCATCGTATACAACGTCCGCGTACGTAGGCTAGCTAGCTACAAGAACTTGGTATATGAGTATCTTGAATTGCACTGACAGCTGAAAGTGTTGAACACTACTCACTCTGCCGCATTTTATAGGCTCGGCAACTCCAGAGTCGATCTGCTGAATCAGTAAACAAGCCAGGGAACTTACCCAGAAAAACCCCTCGAAAATACCCATTTGAGCTAAATATAGTAGAAACGTCATCAATTATTACGTCACAAACAGTCCCTAGCGTCCCCTTTCTGAGGCACATCAATGCTTGCCAAAAAGCAGCTGAGCGGAGCATGTTTGCTGCTGACTTGCTTGCAGTCTCCAAAAGCCCGCCAAATATCACCAAACCATTTCCGGCCGCCATTTTTGCAAATGTCGGCCGGAAGTGAACAGTCGCTTTGTTGTCATTTCCACTCTGGATTGATTAGTCAATCTGAAATGGATTTCGGACCATAAACTGGCACCCGGACGTAGCAACAACGTGCTCAAACGTGCAGTGCCAGTGAAGATGGAGTACCCTCCAAACAACACGCTGTACATCAACAACCTCAACGAGAAGGTTAAGGTTGAAGGTAAGACCTTGAATTTAGTTGCAACTAGCATATGCTGCGAATTTTTCATCTTGATTGTGATATTTCATCACACAGAACTGAAGAAGTCGTTGTACGCCATATTTTCTCAATTTGGAGTGATTCTGGACATTCTAGCCAAGAAGTCGTTGAAGATGAGAGGACAAGCGTTTGTAGTGTTCAAGGAGATTGCCAGTGCTACTAACGCTCTGCGTGCAATGCAAGGATTTCCTTTCTATGACAGACCAATGGTGAGGGGCTGGGAGGAGAGGAGAGGAGAGGAAAGAGAGGGAGTTGCATGAAATGGTGCTGTCTCACTGTATTTGCTACATTACCTTATTCTTACTTTCTTTTCTCTATTCTCTTTGCTTGTGTCTGTTATACATGTAAATATACGTTGTTTTGATGTTATGTTGTGATTGGGTGCAAAACAATATACAGTTTGTTTTCTCTTGTCCTTGTGTGTTGTCTGTCTGTGGACCGCTGAACTTTATTTTGTTTCCACATGAAACAACCATTAGCATGTACCCTCACGATCAGTTCAATTTGGGAAGGGTTAGTTCTCAAAATTTCAGCTTAAACCAACACTTTCGACCAGATGTTCTGGTCTTCTTTAAAACTTCAGCAAGATTCAAACCTGGTCGATCTTAGCTAGTATTTGGAGGACTAACCCTTTCTCATGCCTATACCAGCTGAGAAGCCCTCACTTCAGTTCAATTTGCCATGACTATCATTTCAAAGATTGTTAGTCACAAGTGTTATGTTGTAGACAGAAGTGAGACCCCCCTCCCCATGCCCCCATCCACTTTTATTGTACAAATCACGGCTGTCCTCATTCTTGCACTTGTGTGCATGTCTATTCTCCTACGTATTTGTGTATTCCACCACTTCATCAATGCTGACTGGTGATACATGGTACTCTTCTGTTATGAGATGGTTCTCTTCTGTAGAAAATTGCTTACTCAAAATCAAAGTCAGATGCAATTGCTAAAATGGATGGGACCTTCACTGAACGCAAGAGGAAGAAGGCTGAGGAAGGTTTGTCTCCCTTGAGTGTGTGGTTGTAGTGTGCATATTGCACACGTGATGTAGTGTACTGGATCAAATGTTTATCCAATGTACGTACCTTTGTTGTGCCTTTGTGCTATATTTTCCTGTGTGTATGTGTGTGTGTGTGTGCGTGCGTGTGTGCGTGCGTGCGTGCGTGTGTGTGTGTGTACGTCTGTGTGTGTGTACGTGTGTGTGTGTGTGTGTGTACTTCTGTGTGTACTTGTTGCTTGTGTTGTGTGTGAATATGTTTGCAAATGTGCACAATGATCCTGTGTGCTAGTGACAGTCTCACGTTGGCATCATGTTCCATTTTACCTGTCCTCCCTCAGCCAAACAGAAGCCAACTGAAAAGCCTTCTGCAGTCGCTGGTGAACAAGATTCTCTTCCAACCCACGCTGAGCCCATGCAAGTAGCCTCCGCTAAAGTACAGCAATACAGTAAGTGCACTCACTTTGACAGCTGCTGATGTGTGTGAACAAGAGTAAACAGAATACAGCCTGTCTTTAAGCATACATACGTCCTAGTCATCAGTCTTCTCATTGTGGATACTATAGTTTGTGTACATTACGTCAGTGTTCTCACAAGACTGTTTCTGAAGGGTACAGAACCATTCATGCTCCTTTAAAGAGCTCTACTTGATGCTGTAAAAACACGGCCCTGTACCCTCCTATACTCATGTGGCATGGGTGTAGATGAACTACGCACTGTGTCACAAGGCTCTCCCTGCATTATTATGTACTACCGTGCTGTACAAAGGATGGTGACACCCTTTCACACTCCCAACTTCCCCTCATATTGCTAATGGTCCAGTGCACCTCATGTACAACTATTTCTTGAGAAAACAGCGATGCACATTGATAATTATATAACTTGTGTACCCTATCTATGATCTTCAACTGTCCACCTCCTTCTCACTGTTTGCGTTCTTTCTCCTCCATCAGATGTGGCCCAACTTGACCAACAGCCTCCCAACAACATCCTCTTCCTCACTAGCCTGCCTCAGGAGACCAGCGATGAAATGCTGAACATGCTGTTCCAGCAGTGAGTCACACGCACACACACACACACACACACACACACACACACACACACACACACACACACACACACACACACACATGCACACTTGATTCACATACTATGAGGTTTGCGGGGCGGCTTGCCATTGAATTTACAGGATTAGAACAAACTCACCAACTGACTAGTTTGAATGGTGTGGGGAGTAGCTACGTATAGGCAAAGGTGTGTAACAAGTATTTCGAGTTAAAAAACTCGTGGGGCGCCAGGGCGCCCCTGAACCTCGAACTACTTGCTAGCAATTTTCCCATGTACGTTCAGTAAATCAGATAGTTGGGGATACAGTATTGTTGTTGGCCTGAAAGATACATCAAGACACACTAGACCGTTGGGTTTGCAAGAGTTTCAAGTCTCCAGAGCAGCCAGTCATATCCAGTGAAAGCATCCCTACCAAACTGTCAAATGTTTGCCTACTGCTTTTTGATCTATATGACATTCTGAATGAGCAATTGTTACTTTGTGCCTGGAGGAGGAGTGTGCTGGCTAAAAGGCTACCCTATGATGACTATATGAGCGAATCATGGCTATAATTATGTGTCATGACTCGCTGGTCCTCCATTATTGGCCTACGGGTCACTAGACTTCTGTTGTATTTAGGGCTGTACCTTGCAGAAAAACAGTTAAGTAAGCTTCCTACCACAATAATATTACTTAAACATGTTCTAGAAACACTTTGCGTTCTTTGGATACACGGTGAAATCTAAAGAGAATGGTTTTGAGCCTAGCAAACAGAAAGCGGCGAGCGCGCGGCCATTTACAATGTCCGTCAGTGATAATTGGAGCTGTATCTCGCAGAAGAGACGTTCCATAGGCTTTTTATTAGTATCACTCTATTAACACATGTTCATGACCACATTTCGTTCGATTCAAACACAGCGAAACGTCATTAGAGAGGATTTAAAGCTTTGTA
>OZ025870.1:5259414-5356914 GCA_964019415.1 Ianthella basta | reverse complement strand
GTGCCATACTACATAGCTTTAGTACTCCTTTATCTAGTTGGCTTTCTTGTACCATAGCTATTAATTACATAATGTGCACTAATTATTGCAATTAGCAATTATTGGGTACTTTCTAGTTTGCGGACGGTGTGCACAGATATGCAATGGACGGAGTAGCTATCAGGATAGTGGTCTCGTATGATTCAGCTACCTCTAAATCTGCATGGTGTTGGCGTGAGATAGATCTCAAAGTTAAATTTGTTTCGGTCGCGCATCTTTCCCGCCCACCACTTTTCTCCCCCTCTCTTATATTCGATCTAAAGCAGCCCACTTGGGCTAATAGGTTGTCTGCTATAGTCTTCCTTAATACAAGTAAGACTATAATATAATATACAAGTGTAGTGTGTGTTCAACTGCACGATTGCACTATAATTGTACGTGCAAGCACTGATGTCCAGTACTATTAACTTTTATGCACTAGCAGGAAAGCCCGCTTTTGGCAGGCTTCCCTGCTCCGGCGCCCCCACAACAGCTACTCCACGATGGCCAGGCAATGCCAGTGTGGTGGGTGTGGATATACGTACGTATATGCAAGTTGTAGCCACAACCATGCATGAGCGTGGGTCCATGTCGGCCAGCACTGGAGGAACGCTCTTCGCACCAGCTAAGGAGCTAAAGTACTTCCCTGGACACCAATATGTGTAATTTGTACGCAACAGTAACTCAACACCATGATGAACCACATTGCCGTGAGGTTTGCTATGCATTCCTAAATTCCTGTTAGCTACAGCTACATGGGACCAAATGTCTAGCTAGCCAGCCCCATGTAGCTACAAGGAAATTAGGAATGCATAGTGAACTTCACGGCAATGTGGTTCATCATGGTGTTGAGTTACTGTTGCTTGTTTCTATGCTTTTTCTGCTGGCCATTCCTAAATCCCTTTTAATTCTAAAGGAATTTTTATACACTAGTTTGTACAGTTTTTGCATATCCAAAGGACTATGGTTACATCTGATTGATACCAGCGCTGACTAATACCCCTCCCTATACTAGCTGAAGATTGTGCAGAGCATCGAGCACAATTATGCCACTTTAGATGAAGCGGCCGCCGTGTACCGTACGGTATACCAGCGCAACAAAATGGCGGCATTGGGGTATCTTTTATACACGGCGAGGACTAATTTCCTGCCCGCTCCAGCGCTGTACTTATCGGATTGTCACCGGCGCTCAGATCCTAGTCCTTGACCTAGGTACGTAAGTCCTCGTACACTAGTTAGGTCCGTAAGTGCCCTGTGTCGAGCGCTAGGAGCGCGCAAAAATTCGGTGGGAAGAAGAATATGAAAAGACAAAATGGGGTACGAACAGCCTATGACGCCTTTCTCTTACATGCACTCCAAGTTGCCTTTGGGTACGCTGCCGTCGTCAATACATCAAAGGAAGCCTATCCATGGCCTTTAATTCTTCTTTGCCACTACCGTTTGGCTAGTTTCACTGAAGTGCCCTAATACATTAAGATAGGGACGACATTTTGAACCGGGCACATTCCTAAATAGACGTCACGAGCGTGACGAGCAGCCTATGACGCTTTTCTCCTACGTGAACTCCAGGTAGCCTTAGGGTGCGCTGCCTACTTCAATACATCAAAAGAAGCCTATCCATGGCCTTAAATTGTTCTTTGCCACCGCCGTTTGGCTAGTTTCGTCGAAGCACTTTATATATACATTAAGATAGGAGACGCCATTTTGAACCGGCAACGTCACGAAAGTGATGTCTGATACGTGCTCGCAAGACTAACTAGCTTTCTGCCACACTCGAGCTCTCAGCACCGGTCCCACGTCTGGAGCAGCTGGAGAACTTTCTTAAATCTGTTTCATTGCAAGGTCATCAGTCATAACAAGCTAACTAGCTACGTATCTCAGCAATGGCCGCAGAGAAAGGGAAAGTGGTTTACAGTATCAACTTTGAGGGCCTCTCTGTTGGAAATTCTTTTGAAGTTTCCTACACGGCTCCAAAGACAGAAAGGATATCAGTCAATTTGTTTGACGAATGTGACAACATATTGCTTCACGTTGACTACCGTGTGGATTATGGTGAGAGCGACACTATCGTCCTCAATACTCGCACTGTTAAACGTGGCTGGGGACGAGAGCAGCGTGTGGTTGGCATCAAGTCAACTCCTGGTACAGTGTTGGACTGGGTGATTTGCGCTCGAGAAGAAGATTATTCAATTGTTCTCAACCAGAAGGAGGTGGCAACCTATGATTACCGTATCAAGGCCGCAGTGACCCGACTGGAGTATCAGAGATATGAAAAATCTGCTGATTCAACTCTGAAAAAGTTGGCCAGGATCGACTCCACCTGCACATTTTCTTGGGAGAAAGTTGACCCAAAAATTCAATAGCATAGTTTTGACCTGAATGGAACCCCATAGCATGCAAATACAAACGGAAATATGCTTTAGTATAATTCCAAGATATGGAATTAGCCTTGTTGGTGCTTTTGCAGGGAAATTACATTAGTAACATTATGGAGTTTTCAATTCAATGTGATATAAAGTTATATAATGTCCTGAAAGCTGAAAGACAAATTCGATATAATTATAGGTTGCTATAGCTACCAGCAGGCACAGGATACATGCATAATTATTACATTTCAACTTTCAATATACTGATTAACATAGCATGAAGATGAAAATGAAGAAGAAGCAAAACACAAGCAACTATGGCGTATATTGCCAGTCTTGGGCATTAATACACTCATACTGCTAGTTAAGGAAGTCACACAATATGATCATTAATATTTGCATAAATATGCATAAATATTTTTGCAAAATCATCTGTTCCCAAAACCTCTGTTGCTGCTCTTTGCTTCTGAACTAAGAAACATTGATCTCCAGTTCTTCCACTACGATGTTTGCCCGACTATTGACACACACCCTCACTTCTACATGACTATGTAGTCTGTTACTGTGCTGTTCAACTCTCTATAATTATAAAGAAACATGGTCTGTGTGGACAGACTCAATCAGGTTTGCTGATTCTTCAATCCACCTGGACAGGTCTCTGTTGGCTCCATCATATTGATGTATGCATTCTAGGTCCAACTAACCCCAGCAAGTAGTGTTTAGTGAGTTGAGCAGGTTCAAGTCTTGTATTAATAATTATGGCTAGCCAAAATTATGTAAGATTATGTAATTATGCACATAGCTAGCACAATGCACAGACAATATCAGCAGTGATCAATAGTGCACAATTTATACTGTATATAGATCTTTCTCAGCTACGTAGTAAGGAAACAGTATATATTCAGTTATAATCCATGCATGCAGTTGAGAAAGATCAACAGATCAAAGTATCCTGGGTAACTCAGGTAGTCCCAAGCAATGAGCTTCTTTATCAATTAAATATCAGCAGTGATAAAAGGTGCATACTTTTAATGTACAATGTGTCATGCAAGCAGTATAGCAGCAGATTTGACGTTGATCAATTACATACATGTCATGTATTCCATTAGAGCAAACCAGATCTTCACTAAAATCATGATTACACTAATTTATTAAAGGACAATGGTGAATGTATACACACTGCAATATTGACATAAACCTTGTTACTTTCGTACCCAGTCTGAGACTCTAATTTTAATCTGCTGCTTATAATTGTATATAGAGGAGTTAAGAGTTCTGACTGTGCATAGATCTTGTACATTTATACATGTACATATGCAGTGTCTTTTGATAAACTTAACTATGAGACATAGACCTCAAGCTCTGCTACACCAATGTCTGAACGGAAATACCAGGGTTGGCACATCTGCACTTCCACACTCTCTGTCACTGTGTTGTTCAACTCTCTATAGAACCACGGTCTGTTTGGTCCATCACAACAGGTGCTTCCCTCAGCACATCCCTTGCCATCCCAGAGAGGGTCATCCAGGTACCACTTTTGAGTAAAATTCCCTGAAATGCCTGACTCACAAAAGAAGTGGTCTCCAACAAACGGAGGTGCAGACGTGTAACCTACCAAGGGGGGCGGGGCACATGGACACCTAGCACGATACTGTTTCTGATCTTTAGATAAGCCGGAGGCAAATGTCCACACATGGTGTTTGGGGCTGTCATATGTAATGGACAAGCCATCCACATAAGCACCATCGAGAGAGAGCTGCCCACTGTAGTGGTAGCCAAAGAAAGCAAGAGCGGCTGAATACTGGTAGCCCAGTGCTCTCCCACAGACCTTGGTATAAGAACCCTCATATGGAGGTAGTGCTACTGAACTGCACTCTCTCCCATAGCTAGTGATCCGGCCGCACATTCTATTTGGTGTAGAAATGTACCTCGAACCACCTGGACAGGTCTCTGTTGGGTCGGTCATATTGATGTATGCCACCCTGGTCCAGCCCCCGGTAGTGTTCCCACAGTGAGTCAGGTTCATTTCACAATACATCCTGATAGCAGTGCCACTGGAGGTGGAGATCCAGTAGTACCCAGATGGGGCAGTAGACAAACTACATTGGTAGATGTGCTTACAAGATGAAGCTGGCTTCTCTTTTGACTGACCAGTGGACCCAGTACGGTAAAGCATGCAGAATATTAAATCATGATCTCTTTTCAGCTCAGCCTTGATTTCTTCAGTAAGATTTGCTCGAATGTCTTGTGTCAGTTGCTGATATGCTGCGTCACTAAAGTTACAAGTACCAGTAGACCCTTCTGGGCCAGATGGTCCCCTCACTCCTGGTGGACCAGGAGGGCCAGGTGGACCATGTGGACCATCGTTGCCAGGGTAACCATGTACACCATCAAACCCACGATGACCTCTGGGACCAATTGCACCAGGCAGGCCAGGATCACCTCGAGGGCCTACTGGACCACTCTCCCCTCGTTTACCCTTCTCCCCCCTCACACCTGGCAACCCTTTCATCCCCACCATCCCAGCTTCTCCTCTGACTCCCTTGTCACCTTTCACTCCTCTCTCTCCTTTCACTCCTTGCTTGCCAACTGGTCCCTCAATCCCCTTTGGTCCAACATCACCAGGAGGCCCTGCTGGTCCCTGCTGACCGAGGATGGTGACAGTAGCCTGTCCACTTGGAGGGGCTATGCAGGTACTGATGTTATTTGGAACAGGTTCCTGGCTGTGGACCACAGCTAGGGTAGAGAGGACAGCGAGGAACAGAGCTGTCAACATCGCGAGCCCCATATGCTGACTATTAAGAGGGACTGTTGACTGTAAAACTGAGTCACTGTTATTGTTATGCTTAATGAGTGCCTTCAAGTACTAATTGGTTTGTAGTTGTTTTCAATTTTCAACCAGTGCATTAGGTCAACCTGTAGACACAATTCCATTAGTTAACCATAATGTATGCCAAGCCTGCAGCAAATGCCAATGAAATTCAGAACAACAACATTAACTCTGTGTGTGTTGCAGTATATACGCACTGTAAGCCTACTCAGGAGCTTCACTAGTCATGAGCAAGAGGTTGCTAGCAGATATATGTGTGTGAGATGTCAGCAGAATCTCATTTGACAGGCAAGCAAGTGGAGTCACGTCCAGCAGTTAATAATGCCTGCTGTGTAAATGGGTGTGATGTAAAAGCACTAAAGATACACATGGAACACATGTGTGGGGTTAGAAGCACACAGAGACCTACCCTAAATGTGGTATCATGTGTATAGGATCAGATCAAAGGAATTCACCATGGGACCGGAGGAAGAGCCTATGCTATGGCTCTGATCAGGGCCATAAAATTATGCATGTAATGTACATATTTTGATGTTCCTGTAGTGTACCATGTATGCCATATGCACACTATGATGGACTGTCCACATTCTCGATCCACAGAACATTACCATTAATGGCAATAATGGTACATGTGGCTATAGAAAAGGAGTCTCAGATAAAGCTAGAAGGAAAGGCAAAGTTATCTAGATACTACCCACATGCACTGCAATAATCAATATTGCCACTTACCGTCAAAATGTGCTTATACAGTATTTATGTATTGGTAAACCACCCTTATACGTATGTGTAACAGCACATAGTACGTATATCTGTGCCCACATCTCGCCCACTTCACTGCTTCCCTCTTAACTCCATGTCTCTCTCTCCCCTCTGTCTACAATACCATCTCCACTCTTCTATGCCAAGTTCCCAGGTTTCAAGGAGGTCTGTCTGGTCCCAGGGCGAAGTGACATAGCCTTTATGGAGTTTGAGGCAGACAGACAAGCAACTGATGCTAAGAACGCCCTACAGCTATTCAAAGTGACACCTCAACTGCTATGCACATCAGCTTTGCTAAGTCTTGCTGTCGTGTAGCTAGAACTCTGACTTTGACCATTAAATATAAAGTGTATCCTTGAACCAAGCGATTGTGGTTTCCACTTGTTGCTAGCATTATACCCACAACCCGAACTCCAGCTGCTAAGAAGAGTGGGTGCAAGACCACAAGCATGTGTGTGTGTGTGTGTGTGTGTGTGTGTGTGTGTGTGTGTGTGTGTGTGTGTGTGTGTGTGTGTGTGTGTGTGTGTGTGTGTGTGTGTGTGTGTGTGTGTGTGTGTGTGTGTGTGTGTGTGTGTGTGTGTGGGCATGTGTATATGTGTGTGTGTGTGTGTGTATAGTGTACTATAATGAACGTCCCCACCACCAATAGTGTCCAAGATGTTTCTAAACCCAAACAGGCCGCTGTTCATTTCTGTTTTCTGTGTGCCCTCAATTGATCAAACAGGTTTGCGGTGGCACTCATATTGGCAATTAAACAGTCAGTCATATTGCTGTATACAACCCTTGTTCAGCCTCCAGTAGTGCTATCACAGTACGTTATGCAGAAGCAGGTTCATAATGTCATCTGTAATGTCAGCTCATGATGTTATACCAGTAGTAGACATGTGCACATTGTACTGTATGTAGCACAACATATCATGTACCCACAGCTCTTAATTGCAAGCAGTGAGTCCATTTTTAATGCACAATTCACATGCAAGTACAGCTGCAAATTTCCATGGCCACATATTATTGTACTCATGCCAACTGGTGCCGTGCAATTCTCATTAACATCATTATGGCGCATCGTAATGAAGGATAGAATGAAGATGATAAAGGTGTGTGTACACACTGCAATATTGATGTTCTATTGTGATCATACAGGGACTACTTGCAATTAAGTGTACCATACATGTGTGCTGTAGGTAATTGAAGAGTTTGTGGTCCGACTCTTTATAATCGATGCACTTTGGCAAACCTCACTATGAGACATAGATCTCAAGCTCTTCTACTCCAATATCTGCATAAGTATTAAAAGTGTATAAGATCACTTCCACACTCTCTGTCACTGTGTTGTCCAACTCTCTATAGAACCACGGTCTGTTTGGTCCATCACAACAGGTGCTTCCCTCAACACACCATCCACATAGCATCCATCAAGAGTGGACTGCTCAGAGTAGTGGTAGCCAAAGAATGCCAGAGTGCTGTAATACTGGTAGCCCAGTGCTCTCCCACAGACCTTGGTGTATGAACCATCAAATGCTGGTAGTGTCACTGAACTGTACTTTGTGGGCTGATCCGGCCACACATTCTCTTTGGAGTAGAAATGTACCTCAATCCACCTGGACAGGTCTCTGTTGGGTCAGTCATATTGATGTATGCCACCCTGGTCCAGCCCCCGGGAGTGTTCCCACAGTGAGTCAGGTTCATTTCACAATACATCCTGATAGCAGTGCCATTGGAGGTGGTGATCCAGTAGTGCCCAGATACCATTGTGCTTCATTGCCGTGACATTGTGCATATTAGTTCTTCATATGTATAATACAGTGCACTAGCTAAATACATGACTTGTACAATCATTGAAAAATTCCAAATCTGCAACTGTGCTTGCTTGCATGATATACTGCATGATTAATTGCACACGTACGGACTTCCTGAGCCATGTGATGAATAGTACCTACATGCATTAGAATCTAGTACTGCGCTTGCACAAAAAGTTGCTAGACCAATCTCATGTATAGTGTAATTTAATTAAGTTCTAACGTGTATCACAATGCCCCCTGGAATTACTATTAACACCCAGTGCACATGGTATATACAGTGGAACCCTATAATGCGGACACCCTTCGGAACAAGAGTGTCCTGATTATAGGGGTGGCCGCATTTCAGAGGTACGGCTTAAATGCCCATATGTTGAAACAATCATGTAGTATGCCTGCAAAAGTATCAAAATAAGACGAATTTGTACAGGTAGAGGTGGTTCGCTCGAGTACTCGACTCACGCACCATTTCTGAAGACGATTCTAAAGGGTAGCTGTTCGCGCTGATCCGTGTTAAAGACACTTTCAAAATCCTTTGTATAGACGATTTGCGGCACTCGCCGACTTCCGTGCTGTTCTTGTCACAGAGGTAGCAGTGCACATCAGAGAGCGGCCATTTTCTGACAGCTGATCAAAATGTCCCGATTATCGGGTGAGTTTTATACAGAGTTATATAGGGTGGTGCACAGAGCGCTGTCCGCAATACGGAATAACGGGGTGTCCGTAATTCAATGGGAACATTATACAGGTAGCATAAGGCCAATCGTTGGGGCTTTAGAAAGTGTCCGCATAATCGAGGTGTCCGCTTTTCAGGGGTGTCCGCAAGGCGGGGTTCCACTGTATAGCAATGACAACCGTATATACTTGGCCAGATGTGCAACAACAGTTTCATACATACCAGTATGTATACACGTCCCACATCTCTTCCTCTTCACTGCTGCCCTCTCATCTTCAACCCCTTCTCTCCCTCCCTCCCAGCTAACTCCTTCCCTTCTGTCTATACCTTCTCCACTCTTCCTTCCCAGGTTACCAGGTTTCAAGGAGGTCCGTCTGGCCCCAGGGCGAAGTGACATTGCCTTTGTGGAGTTTGAGTCAGACAGACAAGCAACTGATGCCAAGAACGCCCTACAGGGGTTCAAAGTGACACCTCAACATGCCATGCACATCAGCTTCACCAAGAAATAACTCTAACTCTCTTGTAGAACTCTGATACAGACTCTTTAAGTGTATTCATGAATAGAGTGATTGATGTTGGCACTTGCTGCCAGTATACTTACACCTGAAAGTAATTTGGAGCGGCTTCAATTTGCAAATGTTTATGTGTCTCTGTGTGATTTGTGGTAGGAAGAGCAAGTGCATGCATGCCACATACATGTGCATACATGAGCTGTTAGTGCTTGACAATGTGTGTCTATGTAATGTAGGAGAAGAGGCTCATTGCTACGTCATTCAATGGAGACAAATAGTTTGTGAGCAATAACATAACAGATTAATCAACAACTAGCTGCAGAATGCTTTGGCTACAAAGGTCTTCTTTTGCGGCCTGGGCGAAACGATCTGCAATCAGTTGTTGGTTAATTTGCTACATCATTGTTCACAAACTATTTACCTACATATGCATGTGTGTGTGTATGTGTGTGTGTGTGTGTGTGTGTGTGTGTGTGTGTGTGTGTGTGTGTGTGTGTGTGTGTGTGTGTGTGTGTATAGGTGGGGAATTCTGTGTGTAGATATAATTATAAGGAATTCTATGACAAGGAACCCAGGACGGATACTCTGATCCCATCGCTCAAGTATGTGTGCAGCATGTGTTTTGAATCTGGTCGTCATGTAGCAATTATTATTATAATTTCCAAGACCTTGCACAGCACAAAGATCAAGTCCATTTTCTGAACTTCTGTGTGGACTCTATCAGGTTTGCTGATTGTTCAGTGCACCTGGAGAGGTCCCTGTTGGATCTGTTATATTAATGCTTGCAATCTGGCCGGGTCCAGCCCAAATTAGGGTTTAGCTATACCGGTAGAGTTTTGTGAGGGTTTCTATTAATTCTTATATTAAAGGGCCCATGGCATGCCAAAACAAGTTTCGCTTAAAAGTTACTATACATCGAATGACCACTCTGCGTGACATTATTTTTAAAAAATTCCGGCTGTAAAGGGATGTAAATCGGGGATTTCCTTCGCAAATTGGCCATTTTTTCGATTAAATGCGTGGGTTAACGCGCTTTCTTCTCGCTTCACTCGTGACGTCACAACGGGAACGGAAGTAGATAATGATCATACTCTTGTATTGCTAAATGAGCGTTTCTTCAGACGATTCTACTGACTACAAGAACTCCTTGAACAGCAGAGAAGGAAGCAACGACGTGAGAAGGCAAAGCGAGGACGAAGAAGATACGGAAGGCTCATCAGTAACGCTTGGGATAACCCCCTAGCTACCACCGTAGCGCCTGCCTCGGCGCCTGCGAACGAATCTCCGAGTGATGGCTCTGATGAGAACGACGAGGGACCAGTTTGGAGGCTGAATAACACCAATTGATATGTAATTGCATCAAGCACGGAGATCGTTCTTCTTATGAATCGTTTCTCTAGCACTGTAAACAACTGAGACCCTTTGTAAGCACACCCGCAGGATATGGACCTGTTGCAGCAGCCGCAATACCTTAGAATTTCAGTGTGCGCGTGCATATAATATATAAGCCCAGCAATACAGAATCATAATGGCATTTAAAATGCTCGATCTGTTATTGAGTTGCAAAGTTGAAGAGTGGAAAGGCCCCAGGTGTATGTGGAATTGATGCGGAAATGCTGAAAGCAGGAGGCATGGTGGCAGCTGAGTGGTTACACAGAGTCATAGAGGTAGCATTGGCAAAGGGAGAAGTGGCGAATGATTGGAAGAAAGCAGTTATTGTACCACTTCACAAGAAGGGCAGTAAGATGGTGTGTAGCAACTACAGAGGGATAAGCCTGCTCAGTATACCCAGCAAAGTGTATGCAGTATACCCAGCAAAGTGTATGCAGTATACCCAGCAAAGTGTATGCACAAATCTTGGACAGCCGAGTGAGAAGCAAAGCGGAAAGTAAGGTATTGGAAGTGCAAGGGGCCTTTAGGCGAGGAAGAAGTTGTGTAGATCAAATCTTTACAATCAGGCAACTAAGTGAGAAAGTGCTTGAGAAGAACAAACAGATGGTGATAGCGTGCATAGATCTGGAGAAAGCATACAATAAGATCTGTAGAGTCAGGTTATGGCAGGTGTTGGAGCGCTATGGAATTCAGGGAGGTCTAATGACAGCAATCAGGTCCATGTACCTAGGGAGCCAAGCATGTGTCCGTGCTAGTGGGAAAATGTCAGGATGGTTCCCCATTACCCAGGGAGTGAGGCAGGGGTGTGTGATGTCACCATGGTTATTCAATGTGTTCATGGATGGAATAATAAGAGAAATGAAAGAGAACCTACAGGGTGGGGTGCAGCTAACAACTACCAGCATACAGATGCTATTATTTGCAGATGATGTGGTGATGGTGACTGAGAAGAAGGACGACTTGCAGAGAAACTTGGATGAGATGAAGAAAGTGATGGAGAAATGGGGAATGAAGATGCATTGGGGAAAAACGAAAGTGATGATGGTAAGCAAGACAGAAGAGGAATGTAAATTGAGCATCGAGGGTGAAGATATTGAAGATGTTAAGAAGCTGAAGTACCTAGGAGCAATGATCAGTGCAGATGGGAGGTGTGATGAAGAAATTGAACAGAGGGTTGGGGCAGCAGCAAAAGTGGTAGGAGCAATGAGAAAGGAGGTGCTGGAGAGAAGAGAGTTACTGAAGAAAACTAAGCTGAGGGTGTTCAATGCTATGGTGGTGCCCACACTCACCTATGGCTGTGAGACATGGACTATGCAGAAGAGACACGAGGGTAAGATACAGGCATGTGAAATGTTCCTAAGAAGAGTGGAGGGTGTGACAAGGATGGACAGGGTGAGAAATGAAGCGGTGAGGAGATCTCTTGGACAAGAAGCAGTGTTGGACATTGTGAAGGAGAAGCAAAGAAGGTGGAAGGTGAAAGTGGGGGAGATGGATGGGGATCGATTGGTGAAGCAAGTGTATGAAGAAGAAATGATGGGAAAGAGACCGAGAGGAAGACCAAGGAAGCGATGGACTGATAATTTTAAGTATTCCATTAGAACTTTGACTACAGAACACTATTTCCAGACATATACTATGTTACCCATTGTACATTAGGCTACCTCCTGCAGAGGAGACATTGCCGTTATGAATGATGATGATGATGATGATGATGATGATGATGATGATGACGATCTGTCATTGACTTTGTAAAAGTGTCCATCACGAGTACAGTAGACTGTGCGTGTACAGTGCAGAGACCTTATGTCTGCTGCTGGTGTACACATGAGACCAATGAATACTGTAATGGTTTGTGATAACTCCTCTTGTGTGTGGTTGCATGACTGCAGATACTATGCCAACAGACCTTGAATGAAAATGAAGCCATGCACAAGTTCGTTATATAATTATTAGTTCAAACATCTCATTGCTCATCTAGAACTGCCCTGGAGCTAATTCTAGGGTCACTGGCCTTTAAAGCTTCAAAATGAATTGATGAGTGTGCCCAGGCCATTGACCCTGTCTTCAGATCAGGATAAGGAAGAGGGTTGGGATTGCAGTACTCTTAAGGATACACTTCTTAGGTGGCATTCCCATCTCCTCAGAGAGAACAACAGATGACTGAAAACAGTCTCTGGTGAAGTGTAGACTGCAGACCACTGAATGGTCAGTGGGTCCATTCCAGTCAGATCGCCATCTACCTACATTGCTAGACCATTTCGCCTTTCTAGCAGGGTCCTTGGGGAAGGTGTGAAGGCTGAAACCTCCCTCAGTGCTTCTATTACACCCACCAGCAACACAGCGTTTAGGCATAGTTTCTAACTAGAATCGTTTGCAAATAACGACCATAATCGTGGCATTCTCTGTATCTTCGCAGCTGGAATCGTTCCCGTTGTGACGTCATAACGCGTCGCCCGACAAAATGTCTGCCTTCTCGAAGCACGACACCGGAAGTGAGCTGTTTTCGACCGTTTGCGTACATTGCGAACGGTTTTCATCGGCGCCACTAGTGTTTACGAGGTATTTTCCATTAAATAAAGATTACTTGTTTTGGCATGTCATGGGCCCTTTAACATATTTGCTATCCATGTATACATATATGACCAGACAATGTCAGCAGTGACCATGCATAATGCGCATGCAAGCACAACTTTGGTATTGATTAATCACAATATTGCATGTACGTCCAACTATATAGTGCCATGGAGAATTACAGTTCCTTGCTGAAATCATGATGTAATTGTATGTAATGAAGGACTATAGTATACTATTATGGTGAGTGTATCCAATAATAGCATTGTTGTATTCCTACTTATACTAAACTTGGAATCTTAATTGTAGTGCGTTCCTTGTAGAGGAGCTGAGAGTTCTGACTATACACAGATCTTGTGCAGTCTCCTTCAGTGAACTTAACTATGAGACATAGATTTCAAGTTCTTCTACTCCAATGTCTACAAGAGTGCGCCTTCCACGGTGGCACATCCTCACTTCCACACTCTCTGTCACCGTGCCGTTCAACTCTCTGTAGAACCACGGTCTGTTTGCTCCATCACAACAGGTACTTTCCTCAACACATCCTTTGCCATCCCAGAGAAGGTCAGTCAGATACCATTGTGATTCAAGATTCCCTGTATTACCTGACTCACAAAAGAAGTGGTTTCCAACAAATGGAGGTGCAGAGGTGTGACCCCCAAAAGGGGGTGGGCCACATGGACACCTACCACTCCTGTTCTTCTGGTCTTTTGATGTGCCAGAAGTGAAAGTCCACACATGGTGACGAGGGTTGCCATAAGTAATGGAAAAGCCATCCATGTAGTAGTCATCAAGAGTAGACTGCCCAAAATGGTGGTAGTTATAGAACGCACCAGTGTCATAATACTGGTAGCCCAGTGCTCTCCCACAGACCTTGGTGTAGGAACCCTCATATGCTGGTAGTGTTACTGAGCTGCAACCTGACCAAAAAGGCTCCTGCCACACATTCTCTTTGGAGTAGAAATATTCCTTAATCCACCTGAACAGGTCTCTGTTGGGTCAGTCATATTAATGTATGCCACCCTGGTCCAGCCCCCGGTAGTGTTCCCACAGTGAGTTAGGTTCATTGCACAATACATCCTGATAGCAGTGCCACTGGAGGTCCAGTAGTACCCAGATGGGGCAGTAGACAAACTACACTGGTAGATGTGCTTACAAGATGAAGCTGGCATCTTCTGTGACAGGCCATTGAACCCAGCAAGGTAAGGAATGCACTCCATCCCAAGTGAAGGCAGTAAAAAGTAACTTCTCTCCATTTCCTTCCTAATTTCTTCAGTAAGACTTGCTCGAATGTCTTGTGTTAGCTGCCGATATGCGGCATCACTAAAGTTACAAGTGCCGGTAGACCCTTCTAGACCAGGTGGCCCCCTCACTCCTGGTGTACCTGGAGGGCCAGGTGGTCCATGGGGACCATCATGACCTGGATATCCACGTGCACCATCAACACCATGACGGCCACTGTGACCAATTGCACCAGGCAGGCCAGGATCACCTCGAGGGCCAACTGGACCACTGTCCCCTCGTTTACCCTTCTCCCCTCTCACACCTGGTAACCCTTTCATCCCCACCATCCCAACTTCTCCTCTGACTCCCTTGTCACCTTTCACTCCTCTCTCTCCTTTCACTCCTTGCTTGCCAACTGGTCCCTCAATCCCCTTTGGTCCGACAACACCAGGAAGCCCCGCTGGTCCCTGCTGACCAAGGATGGTGAAGGTAGCCTGTCCACTTGGAGGGGCTATGCAGGCACTGATGTTATTAGGCACAGGTTCCTGGCTGTGGACCACAGCTAGGGAAGAGAGGACAGCAAGGAACAGAGCTGTCAACATTGCTGCGCTTACCCAGCCAATGCTGATGGGAAAGTAGACTGCTAACAATGAAAACAGAACTCTGTGGATTCACTGCTAATCTTATGAAGTCTGTATTCATCAATGCATTAGTTATAGCCCTTCAACTTGTAGGAATTCTTCAGACATGCTTATAATACTGCACCATTATGCACTGCAAGCATTGACTATAAACATTGACTATATACATTATAGTAATATTTTGTTATGGAAGACCTTATAAAGCCAGTGATCATGAGCTGTAGCTATAGTGTGGAGCAAATGGAATGATAAGACACAGAACATTGTGAATGGCATACAGTTATTATCTTCGAATGATTTGAATGTTTGTTTATCTAAAATAATGACATGTTTCATCCAATGTGTTCCATACACTACTCCATAGATAGCGAAGAGTAACAGCATTTTATAATAGCTGACAGTTACCACTGAAACATAATTGTACAATGTACTTTTTGGCAATTAGCTAATAACAAAAATCTCTCACAGAATACTTGATCTGCACTTTGATCACAAAAATATGATAAGTCATTCTGTGGAAAGTGAAAGCACTGCGTGAGTGGACATGCATGCCATATATCACGATTGTCTTGACTGGCTAATCTGATTAGCATGTTATTCTGAAGTTGTAGCTCTTCTGAAGTACCACACATTCTCACAGTTATCACTAAGTCAATTAGACATGTACCACTAGCTGGTGTGTGCTTCCTAACAAGGTCTGACACGCACTTCGATGTACTCTGATGCCCACATACAACTATGGTGCTGGCTTCAGTGTAATTAAGTTGGTATGCATGTATACCTGTACACATTGGGCACTAGTCATCCCAGTAGCACAGCTCAATTAATGGATGCACTGTGTAGCATTTCCTCACATGTCTTCTTGCAGAATCAATTATCATTAATCATTAGATTTATCATTATACTATAATTATTATATAGATCAAGCAACACTTCATAAACTGGGTATGACTATATATAGACAAACACTAAGTCCTGTACATGTCCACATTTGCAGTCAGCAAATTTAATGTATTCTTATTACCTCTCATTTTGTTGTGAATAGGTATTTCATTATCTGTCTATAATTATTATATCCATATTGTGTGGACCATGTAATTGCCTGTGTCGTCTGTCATCGACTAGTTGTGTATTCTCAACCAGAGGTGAATTTTAGCAAAGCCACACTTAGCTTGGTCTGTGTAAATGCAATTATAGCACTACATGCATGCCACATACGTATACGTACTGTAGCTATGCCTGCATGTGTGCACATACATGTGCATGCATAAAAATAAACAGCATACAATGTGTATATTGTGTACATATGTGAGATCTCAAGTGTGTATACGTACATGTACAACATTGTTATTAGCTACAATATATGTTTGATGAAGCTTGTCCGGCTAGGTTACATCGATCAGTGGCAGTCCTCTTGCTCAGAAGTCACTAGCCAAAGATTTATTTTTTTAACAAACCTCTTCACTGCCTCCTTCTTCAGCTACGGGTAATGGCTGTGTACATGGTGCATTGTTAGTCAAAAGGTTGCTGAGTGGATATATCAAATTAACATATTGTTCTACATTTGTAGCTCTTCTGAAGCACTGCACAATGTTACAGTGTACCTCTAAGTCAATTGGTCATGTACCACACTTGCTTAGGTCTGCACACTGATGCACACTTCATTGTATTCAGCTGACGCCCACATAGTGAAGCACTGCGGGTTTCACTCCTCGCATGGCTGGATTGCATGAATTCTATTATTACAGCCTTCCATGTGTGTGTGTGTGTGTGTGTGTGTGTGTGTGTGTGTATGTGTGTGTGTGTGTGTGTGTGTGTGTGTGTGTGCGCGCGCGCACATGTGTGTGACACATGGCCAGTGTACTCAACCTCGATCGTCACCAACAATAAATCCAAGGAACCAGAGGCGAATGTCCACACATGGTGACCATAGCTACATATAGTTGCCATAGGTAACAGACAAACCATCAACATATATATTTAGCAGCTACTGAGAGTATTCTCTCCGGTGTTATGGAAGTTGTAGAAAGCACGAGTGCCTGAACTATACTGGTAGCCCAGTGCTCTCCCACAGACCTTGGTGTAAGAACCCTCAAATGCTGGTAGTGTCACCAAACTGCAACCTGACTGAGAAAGGCTCCATCCACACATTCTCCTGGGAAAATATACAATGGTCACTCAATCCACCTGGACAGCCTGAGTTGACTGCATTGATGTAATGCCACCCTGGTCCAGCCCCCGGTAGTGTTCCCACAGTGAGTCAGGTTCATTGCACAATACATCCTGATAGCAGTGCCATTGGAGGTGGTGATCCAGTAGTACCCAGATGGGGCAGTAGACAAACTACACTGGTAGATGTGCTTACAAGATGGAGCTTGTTTTGACTGACCATTGAGGTACTGAGTGCAATTTAGCTCTAGTAATTGCAGTAAAACATTTCCCACATTCTTCATTATTTCATTCAGTCACGCACACACACACACACACACACACACACACACACACACACACACACACACACACACACACACACACACACACACACACACACGCACACACACACACAAAACGCACACACACACAAAACGCACACACACACACACACACACACACACACACACACACACACACACACACACACACACACACACCACTAGCACACATACTGTATGTTAACAGCTAGCATACAACATCCGCAATAGGATGTTCTTTATAATTATGGATTCTGCTACCACATTATTATAGAGGATAATTTATTATCGGTATAATTACTACTGAAAAGAGCAAGTACCAGAACCTGCTCGCAACACACAAGTTTGTTGCAATCGCTGTTGAGACCTTGGGTGCGTTTGGTCCTGAGGCAGAGGCCTTCATAGGAGAGGTTGGTCAGCGTCTCCGGGGGACATCGGGAGACCACATGTCCCATGCACACCTCCTCCAGAGGGTGGCAGTGACAGTGCAGAGAGGGAACACAGCAGCAGTGTTAGGGTCGGCTGCCCCTTATTGACAATTGACTGTTGCATGCGTACATGCATAATTGCATGCTATCTTGATTGATAGGGTAGGCTGTTGTAGCCTTGTAATTAATTTATATATTAATTATTCCTAAGTGTGTGATTTCTCATTTGGCAATGACTTCAGTTATGAGTTTGTTGTGATGTATGTAGCTATATGTTACTGAGGATGTTATGGGTATTGGAGGTTTGCGCGTAACATATAGACATAATAGATCCTATTACTACTGATAATTAGCATTAGAAATATTTAATTAGGGTTGCAATATATGAAATATAAGATTCATTGACTACCGTTAGATTGCACAGACACAAGCCTTCTCTGTTTCTACTTAGAGTATTAATGAGTGCGTAACATGTGTTGCCTTCTATATACGTAGTACATAACACACAATGCTGAGTATGTGGTTGTTGTACATGCAATATCCTTGTTGGTATAAGGACTCCTTGATTATGTGATGTAGATTTCAAGCTCAACTATCCCAATATTAACATGGGTATGAGCTTGATAAAAGCACATCCTCACTTCCACATTCTCTGTCACTGTGTTGCCCAACTCTCTGTAGAACCACGGTCTGTTTGGTCCATCACAACAGGTACTTCCCTCAGCACATCCCTTGCCATCCCAGAGAGGGTCATTCAGGTACCATGTGAATGGTTCATGGACCCCTGTATTACCTGACTCACAAAAGAAGTAGCTTCCAACAAACGGAGGTACAGATGTACCACCCACCAAAGGGGGCGGGGCACATGGACACCTATGATAGTAACTCCTCTCATCCTTTGTTGTGCCAGAAGTGAATGTCCACACATGGTGACGAGGGTTGCCATAGGTAACAGACAAACCATCCATGTAGTTGTCATCAAGAGGCTTCCCATTGTAGATCGAGTTTTAAAAGGCAAGAGAGTTAAAATACTGGTAGCCCAGTGCTCTCCCACAGACCTTGCTGTATGAACTCTCAAATGCTGGTAGTGTCACTGATCTGCACCCTGGCCAGTTGTAGCTCCGTCCGCACATTCTCTTAGGAAAAGAAATGTACCTCAATCCACCTGGACAGGTCTCTGTTGGGTCAGTCATATTGATGTATGCCACCCTGGTCCAGCCCCCAGTAGTGTTACCACAGTGAGTCAGGTTCATTGCACAATACATCCTGATAGCAGTGCCACTGGAGGTGGTGATCCAGTAGCACCCAGATGGGGCAGTAGACAAACTGCACTGGTAGATGTGATTGCAAGTTGAAGCTGGCATATTTTGTGAATTCCCATTGAACCCATTGAGGTACTGAGAGCAATTAAGTAATGGTAGTAATATATTTCCCACATTCTTCATTATTTCGTCTCGTAGATTTGCTTGAATGTCTTGTGTCAGCTTTTGATAGGTAACACTACTACAGTTACAAGTGCCAGTAGCCCCCACCAGACCAGGTGCCCCCCTCACTCCGGGTGGACCAGGAGGGCCATTACCACCAGGGTTACCATGCACACCTTCAACTCCACGATGACCTCTTGGACCAATTGCACCTGGAAGGCCAGAATCACCTCGGGGGCCAACTGGACCACTCTCCCCTTGTTTACCCGTCTCCCCTTTTGCACCTGGCAACCCTGTCATCCCCACCATCCCAGCTTCTCCTCTGACTCCCTTGTCACCTTTCATTCCTCTCTCTCCTTTCATTCCTTGTTTGCCAACTGTTCCCTCATTCCCCTTTGGTCCAAC
Source organism: Ianthella basta (assembly GCA_964019415.1). NCBI lineage: Eukaryota > Metazoa > Porifera > Demospongiae > Verongiida > Ianthellidae > Ianthella > Ianthella basta. The sequence continues at coordinate 5,337,398 of OZ025870.1, read as the reverse complement.
AACACCAGGAGGACCAAGGATGGTGACAGTAGCCTGTCCACTTGGAGGGGCTATGCAGGCACTGATGTTATTTGGAACAGGTTCCTGGCTGTGGACCACAGCTAAGGAAGAGAGGACAGCAAGGAACAGAGCTGCCAACATGGCCAGCCCCATATGCTGACTATTTAGGGGGACTGTTGACAGTAAAACTGAGTCACTGTTATTGTTATGCTTAACTTAACGAGTGCCTTCTGGTACTATAATTGACTTGTACTTGTTTTCAATTTTCAACCAGTGCATTAGGTCAACTGTAGACACAATTCCATTAGTTAGCCATAATGTATGCCAAGCCTGCAGCAAATGTAGATGAACAACAGCTCTGTGGGTGTATGCAGCATAATTATACGTACTAGTTGTAAGCCTACTCAGGAGCTTCACTAGCAATGCAAGTGGTAGCTAGCAGATATACAGTATGTGCGTGAGATGTCAGCAGAATCTTGTTTGACAGGCAAGCAAGTAGATTACGTTCAGCAGTTGACGGTGCCTTCTGTGTAACTATGCATGTGGGGTTAGAAGCACACAGAGACCTACCCTAAATGTGGTATCATGTGTATAGGATCAGATCAATGGAAGTCACTATGGGAGGAAGGGCCTATGCTATGTCTCTGACCAGGGCCATAGTAATGTACATATTTTGATGCAACGCAGTTCCTGTAGTGTACCACGTTGTACTGTATGTAGCACAACATATCATGTACCCCCAGTTCTTTATTACAAGCAGTGTGCCCCTTCTTTTAATGCACAATTCACATGCAAGTACAGCTGCAAATTTCCATGGCCACGTTTTATTGTACTCATGCCAACTGGTGTCATGCAATTCTCATTAACGTCATTATGATGCACTGTATAATGAAGGATAGAATGAAGATGACAAAGGTGTGTGTACACACGTACTGCAGTGTAGATGTTCTATTGTGTATCATACAGAGACTACTTGCAATTAAAGTGTACCATACGTCTGTATTGCTAGCTAGTTGAAGAGTTTAGTGTTCCAGCTCTTTATAATCAATGCACTTTGCAAACCTCACTATGAGACATAGATCTCAAGCTCTTCTACTCCAATATCTGCATAAGTATTAAAAGTGTATAAGATCACTTCCACACTCTCCGTCACTGTGCTATTCAACTCTCTATAGAACCACGGTCTGTTTGGTCCATCACAACAGGTGCTTCCCTCAACACATCCCTTGCCATCCCAGAGAGGGTCATCCAGGTACCATGTAGTGGTATACTGTCCTGCATTACCTGACTCACAGTAGAAGTGGTTTCCAACAAACGGAGGTGCAGATGCAAGACCAATCAAGGGGGGTAGGGCGCATGGACACCTATAATGGTAACTCCTCTCTTTTGATGTGCCTGAGGCAAAGGTCCACACATGGTGACGGGGGTTGCCATAGGTAACAGACAAACCATCCACATAGCAGCCATCAAGAGTGGACTGCTCAGAGTAGTGGTAGCCAAAGAATGCCAGAGTGCTGTAATACTGGTAGCCCAGTGCTCTCCCACAGACCTTGGTGTATGAACCATCAAATGCTGGTAGTGTCACTGAGCTGTACTTTTGTGGGCTGATCCGGCCGCACATTCTCTTTGGAGTAGAAATTTACCTCAATCCACCTGGACAGGTCTCTGTTGGGTCTGTCATTTTGATGTATGCCACCCTGGTCCAGCCCCCGGTAGTGTTCCCACAGTGAGTCAGGTTCATTTCACAATACATCCTGATAGCAGTGCCATTGGAGGTGGTGATCCAGTAGTACCCAGATGGGGCAGTAGACAAACTACAGAAGTAAATGATCTTACAAGATGAAGCTGGCTTCTCTTTTGACTGACCATTGAAACCATTTAGGTACTGAGTGCAATTTAGCTCCAGTAATGGCAGTAAAACATTTCCCACATTCTTCATTATTTCTTTCTGCAGATTTGCTCGAATGTCTTGTGTTAACTGCCAATATGCTGCATCACTAAAGTTACAAGTGCCGGTAGACCCTTCTGGACCAGGTGGCCCCCTCACTCCTGGTGTACCTGGAGGGCCAGGTGGTCCACGGGGACCATCATGACCTGGGTAACCACGTGCACCATCAACACCATGACGACCACTGGGACCAATGGCACCAGGCAGGCCAGGATCACCTCGGGGGCCTACTGGACCACTCTCCCCTCGTTTACCCTTCTCCCCCCTCACACCTGGTAACCCTTTCATCCCCACCATTCCAGCTTCTCCTCTGAATCCCTTGTCACCTTTCACTCCTCTCTCTCCTTTCACTCCTTGCTTGCCAACTGGTCCCTTGTTCCCTTTTGGTCTAACAACACCAGGAGGCCCCACTGGTCCTTGCTGACCAAGGATGGTGAAGGTAGCCTGTCAACTTGGAGGGGCTATGCAGGCACTGATGTTAATTGGCACATGTTCCTGGCTGTGGACAATGGCTAGGGAAGACAGGACAGCAAGAAGCAAGACTGTGTACATGTCTACCTTGTTTTGCAGATGTCCTTGAAATTTGACTAGAAGTGCACAGGTATATATACTGATATACCCTCTACCAGGCAGTGGTACTGCAGTAGTCACACTGTGTATGTGATAATCATAGTTTGCTACGCAAGAGTCAGTACATTGTTAAGCAATTTCACGGTTCAAACCTGTATCAGTGTGAGTCTGGACAAACAATTATTATCTTAATGTGCTGGATTTGTGATTATCTTTAAAGCTTACCTGAGTATTCTAATTACTCATGATTAACTTAATATAACTAACCATCCACATCCATGTAATATGTATTGTGTATGTACATACATGCAATCAGAAATGCACTTTCTGAGCCTTGTCATGTGACGATCACAGCGGTGTGTCCATGCATTGTATTAAAGTGCCCAAAACATGCATACCATAGCAATGATAACCATGCACACTATTACATGCATACTGTATATGTACACATGTCCCATATTCACTACTGCATGCTCTCTCATCTCCATCAACTTCTTCCCTCCCCTGTCTCCTTCCCCTCAGTCTGTATTAGGTTTCCTCTCTGTTTTATATGCCAGGTTCCAAGGATTCAAGGAGGTTTGTCTGGTGGCGGATGTGACATAGCCTTTGTGGAGTTTGAGTTAGACAGACAAGCAACTGATGCCAAGAATGCCCTACAGGGGTTCAAAGTGACACCTCAACATGCCATGCACCTTACCTGCAGTTCCTGTTGGAGTAGCAATTCAAGGATCCTCTGCTGTTCAGTCTCACACTGAGTAATGAGTTTGATTAAGTAATCAATTATGTGTGCATGTGTGTGTGTGTGTGTGTGTGTGTGTGTGTGCGCACGTGTGTGTGTGTGTGTGTGTGTGTGTGTGTGTGTGTGTGTGTGCATGCATGTACATGTGGCATAACATGGGTGCTCGACTGCATCACAAATAATGCAGCAACAGCTTCCAAGACCTTACACAACACAAACGATCAAATCCATTTTCTGCATTTTTCTGTGTGGACTCCTTCAGGTTTGCTGACTGTTATATCAACCTGGACAGGTCTCTGTTGGGTCAGTCATACCGAGCTATGCAATCCTGCATGGTCCAGTCCCTGGTAGTGTTTAGTGAGTCGTGCAATTACACAAACGTCTCCTATATATTTATGTAGATGGTATAATTATATTATTACTGTATTTGTACAATGTCACAGACAGTATCAGCAGTGATCACGAGCCTGTACTATCAATATGTCATGTGTCATGTGTCCAACACGGATGAAAAGTTTGTGTTTATCAGTTATGCATTAATCTTTTGTACTATGTCATGTCTTTGTTCAAATGCCAAGGTTTACAAAACTTCAATGCACATATTACACTGTATGTAATCAAAGACAATGGAGTGTGAATACGTACATACCTCAATATAATGACATTGTTGTATTTGTACTCAGACTACTTGTGAAACTATATTGCTTTACTTGTAGATAGAGGAGCTGAGAGTTCTGACTATGAAGGAGATAGATCTTGTACAGTTTCTTTGTAAACTGAACTACGAGACATAGATCTCAAGTTCTTCTACCCCAATGTCAAAATGGGCAAGACAAAACCTCACTTCTATCTTCTCTGTCACTGTGTTGTCTAACTCTCTATAGAACCACGGTCTGTTTGGTCCATCACAACAGGTGCTTCCCTCAGCACAGCCCTTGCCATCCCAGAGAGGGTCATCGAGGTACCAGTATGGCAAGCTGTGTGACCCTGCGTTACCTGACTCACAAAAGAAGTGATTTCCAACAAACGGAGGTGCAGATGTACTACTCTTCAATGGAGGTGGGGCACATGGACATCTACCAACGTAGGTCTTCTGGTCTTTTGATGAGCCAGAGGCAAATGTCCACACATGGTGACGAGGGTTGCCATAGGTAACAGACAAACCATCCACATAGTAGCGCTCAAGGGTAGACTGCCCGCGGTAGTAGTAGCTATAGAAAGCAAGAGTGTCACGATGCTGGTAGCCCAGTGCTCTCCCACAGACCTTGTTGTACGAACCCTCAAATGCTGGTAGTGATAGTGAAGTGCACCGTTGTTCAGGGGCGCTCCGCCCACACATTCTCTTTGGAGTAGAAATATTCCTCAATCCACCTGGACATGTCTCTGTTGGGTCGGTCATATTGATGTATGCCACCCTGGTCCAGCCCCCGGTAGTGTTTCCACAGTGAGTCAGGTCCATTGCACAATACATCCTGATAGCCTTGCCACTGGAGGTGGTGATCCAGTAGTACCCAGATGGGGCAGTAGACAAACTACACTGGTAGATGTGCTTACAAGATGGAGCCGGCTTCTCTTTTGACTGACCACTGGACCCAGTACGACAAAGCATGCAAATTGTCAAATCACAATCTCTTTTCAGTTCTGCTCTAATTTCTTCAGTAAGATTTGCTCGAATGTCCTGTATCAGCTGTAGATATGCAGCATCACTGAAGTTACAAGTGCCAGTAGCCCCCTGTGGACCAGGTGGCCCCCTCACTCCTGGCAACCCTTTCATCCCCACCATCCCAGCTTCTCCTCTGACTCCCTTGTCACCTTTCACTCCTCTCTCTCCTTTCACACCCTGCTTGCCAACTGGTCCCTCATTCCCCTTTGGTCCAACAACACCAGGGGGCCCCGCTGGTCCCTGCTGACCGAGGATGGTGACAGTAGCCTGTCCACTTGGAGGGGCTATGCAGGTACTGATGTTATTAGGCACATTTTCCTGGCTGTGAACCACAGCTAGGGAAGAGAAGACAGCAAGCAACAGAGCTGTCAACATGGCAGCGAATACCCAGCCGATGCTGATGGGAGAGTAGACTGCTGACAATGAAACCAGAACTCTGTAGATTCACTGCTAATCTTATGAAGTCTGTATTCATCAGTGCATTAGTTATAGCCCTTCAACTTGTAGGACTTCCTCAGATGTGGTTATATACTGCATGCACCATAATGTATTGCAAGCATACATTGACTACATATTTGTTATGGAAGACCTTTATATAGTCAGTGATCGTGAGTAGCTATAGTGTGGAGACCATCTGTAGCAAATGGAATGATGAGACACAGAACAGTGTGAAAGGCAGACAGTTACTACCTTCGAGTGATTTGACTATTTATCTGCAATAATGACATGTTTCATCCAATATGTTCCATGCACCACCCATAGAAGTGAAGTGTAACAACATTTAGCTGATATAATAGCCGACAGTTACCACTGAAACATGATTGTACAATCTAGTTTCTTGCAATTATTCATTTAGCAATCCTCTCTCACAATACTGGAGCTGCATCACAAGGATATTAGTTCATTCTGTGGACGCCATGCATGCAGTGTGTGAGTGGACATGTTCTATGTTCAGTGTCAGAGGTCAGTGACTGGCTAATCTGATTATCATGTTATTCTGAAGTTGTAGCTCTTCTGAAGTAGTACACAATCTCACAGTTGTCACTAAGTCTATTAGACATGTACCACTAGCTGGTGTGTACTTCCTAACAAGGTCTGAAGTCTGACACACACTTTAATGTATTCTGATGCCCTTGTCCCATGTTTGGTGTTAGTTTCAGTGTATTAATGTGTGTGCTAACTGTAAAGGGTCATGACATGCCATGTTATTGCCTGTGTCGTCTGTCCTTTGAGTAGTCGGGTATTCTGAACCAGAATTGAATTTTGCAAATACGCAAGTAGCTTGGTCTGTGTAAATGCAATTTATAGTAGTGCGTGTGTACATATGTGTGTGCATGCATACATACTGTAGCTATTATGTCTGCAATAATATTATACAATGAGTATATTGTGTGCACCTCTGAGATCTCAAGTGTGATAGAGACTCATTGCTACATAGGACATATTGTAGCTAGTGGGTAGTTGTTCGAGCACTTGCGTAGCAGAAATTCACGGTAACTCAGGACGTTTGAGCCACATAGGCCTTCATCAGCTAATAAACATTAGCTTATAAGTTTTCAGCTGATGAAGGCCTACGTGACCGAAACGTCCTAAGTTACCATGAATTTCTGCCATGTAAATGCTCGAAAAACTACCCAATATAGCTTACAATACATCTCAAGTGTGTACAGTACATATAGAAATATATAGCTATCTGCTTGTTTAAGCTTGTCCAGCTAGGTTGCAGCTATGTAGGTTGCAGCAGTGGTTCCGATAGTCCTCTTGGAATCACTAGCCCAAGATTTGATTCTTTACCAGACATATTGACGTACAGCTGACTGCTGCCTTCTTCAGTGGTAATGGCTGTGTACATGATACGTTGTGAGTCAAAAGGTCACTGACTGGACATATCAAATTATCATGTTGTTCTACAGTTGTAGCTCTTCTGAAGTACTACACAATCTCACAGTATACTACTAAGTAAATTAGACATGCACCACACCTACCTAGGTCTGCAGTCTGCCACACTTCACTGTATTCAGCTGAGGCCCACATAGTGAAGTGCTGCAGGTTTCACATGCACCCATTATTTGTATTGGCTTACTGATTGGATGTTACTGACATCCACAACAACAGTGTGGATCCATTATTACACCCTTCTCTCTCTCTCTCTCTCTCTTTTTTTTTTCAACTTGTCACCATTATTATTCAAAACTGCAGGTAAGTACACTTGTTTCGAATGCATTAAAAGTGACAGGTAGGTAGAGGTGACCCCGACACTGCCAAAAAGGATGTTCTGAAAACAAACATGCACAGTTAAAGTCGGACCTCAAAAACAAAAGGAAAAAAAAATAGATAGAAATACTATTCAGGCATGCAATTACAGTTAGGTTAGGTGAGAGAGTAAGGGTAAAGTTAAGCATGCAGGTTATCAAGTAGTCTGTTGTGTTCACTCCAATTCCTCTTGCACCATATGCGGAATGATTCCTCGATGACTCGCCGAATCACCTCCCTCTCCAGTTCACTCTTTGCCTTTGAGCTGGCATCCACCATCTGATAAAGTTGATTGAAGCTGGGACATGGATGAAACCTCTCGAACCAACCTCAATGGTGGTGAGAGTAGCAGCAAAGCCATTCCTTCTGCATCTCTCCACGAGTTCTGCATACTTTGCTCACTTCCGCTGTGCTGCATCCTCGATACCAGTCTCAAATGGGATGGTCAACTCCACCATGTGGATGGAGGAGTCACTCCAGACAACGATGTCTGGTCGTTCGTCAGTGGCAACAATGTTCTGGGGGAAGGTGAATGAGATGTTGGGGAGATCCGCAGTGATCCTGATCTCTCTCTCTCTCTCTCTCTCTCTCTCTCTCTCTCTCTCTCTCTCTCTCTCTCTCTCTCTCTCTCTCTCTCTCTCTGTCTGTCTGTGTGTGTGTGTGAGTGTGTGTGTGTGTGTGTGTGTGTGTGTGTGTGTGTGTGTGTGTGTGTGTGTGTGTGTGTGTGTGTGTGTGTGTGTGTGTGTGTGTGTGTGTGTGTGTGTGTGTGTGTGTGTGTGTGTGTGTGTCTGTGTGTCTGTGTGTCTGTGTGTGTGTGTCTGTGTGTGTGTGTGCACAAGTGCACATGTCCATCAAGTACAGTTGTATATACTGTACAGGTTTATGCATGAGTGAACATGTCTGCATACTATCTTATGAGCGAGCACACAGCCTTTGGCCATGCTCACTCCGCCTCACATCACTTCATGCCGTCCAGTGCCATTCAGATGACATTGGCAGTATATGGATAGCACCATTTGGGTGACACTGGCTGCATAATGCTGATTGCTTGCACTGGTGTAGGCCTCAGTCATGCACGTGCATGCACACACATACACTCGCAGGTGTGTGTGCAACACAAGCATATAATTATTCACAGACTCACAGACTGGAAAAGATTAAATATATTAAAGATACAATGTCAAACAGTTGCATAGGTCAGTGCTGTGCAGCATGTATAAAACACTCGTATTAATGTCCAATGATGTACCTATACAACTGTAATATATTAAGTACCTATGTATGCTCATGGATTCCTACATAATATCAATAATGCACATGCATGCATATGTCTGCATGATACATATATCTACGCATAATATACATGACAGCTGCTTCACTTGGAGGGTATACATGCACAATTACAGTAAGACAGAGCCAGTCTCAGTTTCTATCATGGCACAAGCAGAGGGCAGGACATTGAGGATGACATTAAAATCAGGCTAATATCATGCAAGCTGTCATTTTGCAAGAACCTTGCAAACTTGAGAGCTGGAGGAGTGAATACAAGATTCAATGAAAAGCATGACTATTGTAGGATAACAAGTGTTTGAGAGAACTAGCAATTGAATGGGCAGGACCTGAAAATCCACTATATAAATGCAGCAGTGATGTTTCACAGCCACGAGACCCTTCCTTCACTGTGTTGTGCTATATGGGAAAGGCCAGGGATGGCACCCAAGACTAGCAATGATCCTGTTGCTCAGGTTAATATAATGATACAAAATTGCCTTCAGCATTACTGGATGTTGCAGAGTCTCGGATTGATCACAGAAGCTATATGACCAATAATCTCTAACTGATGCCTGAATAAGCACATAGGTCATCATAAGTATAGCTATTCACTCTGCCCTCAATCCCAGCGCAGCACAGGATACATATCAATATATATGTTGGATTCTCACATCACATTATACTCTTCAATGTAATAATAAGTTAGGCATGATTAAAGAAAGATGATGATGAGATAATACAAGTATAATGCAGTCTCAGACATGAAAAATGCTCAGCCTGCTAGACTATAATTAAGGAAGTTACATGTGTCTATGAGAGCATATATACATATTACAGTAGGAGAACTGCATGATTGCTCACCAAATGATCTGTTATAATATTTATATACTCTGCTCTTGAATTTGAATTTGAAATGATTTTATCCCCGTAGGGAAAGGGTTGCACGAGAGGCAAATTGCCTATGATTGTGCTCCCCTAAGACATACATTTACAATACAGGACAATAATACAACAGGGGGTGTAGGGAATGATGGAGAAAAGGTGATTGTAGATAAAACAAGAGAGAATTTAACTAAGTGGGCAAGTAAGTAAATAGATTGACAGTTAAGATTTATTCAGCAAAAATTTGGTGAGGCGGAATTTAAAAGTGGATAAGGATGAGGATTGAATAAGATTTGGTGGCAGTTCATTCCAGGTAAAGGGGGCATTTACAAAATAGGAAAATCGAAAGGCATTGATGCGGGATTGTGGAATTGACAGAGAGTAAGGGTGAGATCTAAGGAGCCTACTCTTAGGGGTAAAGTAGTCAGTGAATTTGATGCAGTCCATGCCACGAGTGATTTTAAATGTCTGGCAGTGGCAGAGAAACAAACGTCTCTGGTGTAAGGTCAACCACTGGAGGTTGTGGCAGGAATCTGAGTACGAAGTGGACCATGAATTGTGTTGTTTATCCCATCTAGCCCCGCTCACCCATCTAGCCGCCCGTCTCTGCACCTTCTCCAAGGCATCAATGTGCTTCTGTTCATGAGGGGCCCAGACAGGAGCAGAATACTCCAAGATGGGGCGTACCAGGGCAGTGTATGCTCTTGACTTAGCATCCCCACGGCAACCTTGCATTGTCCTCCTTAGCAAGTTCAGAATACGAGATGCCTTGACTGTTACGGCTGAGATGTGGTCACCCCACTTCAACTTGTTGTTAACGATAACACCCAGGTACCTGAAGGTATCTACCCATTCAAGGGAGGTGTTGTTGATGCTGTAGGTGAATGAGGGTGGCTTCTTCTTCAGTGTGATACACATCGCCTTACACTTCCCGGTGTTTAGAGGGAGTTGCCACCTCTGACACCATCTGGCAAACCTGGTAAGGTCTTCTTGGAGAGCAGCACAGTCCTGATGGGTTGAGACTTGGCGGTAGATAGTACAGTCATCAGCAAAGAGTCGTACTGGTGAGGATAAGTGAGTGGGGATATCATTGACATAGAGAATAAACAACAAAGGTCCCAGAACAGAGCCCTGGGGCACACCAGATGTCACTTCATTCCATTCTGAAGTGCTACCATCAAGCAGGACTCGTTGTCTTCGGTTAGCAAGGAAGCCGCTAATCCATGCGAGAAGGTTCCCCCTTACACCTATATGCTCTAATTTGAGCAGTAGGCGCTGGTGGGGTACTGAATCGAACGCCTTGGAAAAGTCGGTGAATATGACATGAGTGCTGCTGGCCCTGTCAAGGCTCCGTGCCCACTCATGTACTGACTCCAGAAGTTGGGTTTGACACGAGTGGCGATTGCGAAAGCCATGCTGGAAGGGGCTTAACTTGTTGCTGGCGGTCAAGGATTGGGCAAGGTGGTCATACACGAGTCTCTCCAATAGTTTTACCACAATACAAGTCAGGCTGATCGGGCGATAATTGGAGACCAAGTGTTTGCTTTCCTTCTTGAACACAGGTGTAATATGTGCTGACGTCCAGTCTCTGGGAAGACAGCCCTGGTGTAAGGACAGGTTGTAGAGTCTGGTAATGGGGTCAGCAAGCCAGGCTGCTCCCTCTCTCAGCAGGCGTGCTGGAACTTCATCAGGGCCACATGATTTGGTAACATCAAGCTGGCATAAAAGGTCGAAGACATCGTCTCGGGAGATTGTGATGTCAGCCACACTGTCCTGGCTCCAGGATTTACCTAAGTCCTTTCTTAGATTACTAAGATTGGATGTATTTTCACTTGTGAACGTGGAAGTGAAAAAGTGATTAAAGATACTGGCTTTCTCAAGGGGGGTAGATAACACTTTACTGGCATGGTGAAGGTTAGGGACCTGAAAACGCTGTCCTCTGGTGTTGTTCAGCCATCTCCAGAAAGGGCGCTGGTTTTGAGATAGGTTAGATGTAATCTGACTCAGGTGTTTGGGGTGGTCCTTCCTGGTATGGCTGCGGACTAGGTTACTGGTAGCCTTGTACTGAAGTAGATGGTGGGGATTGCCAGTACGCCTTGCTAACTTGTAGGCTCGCCGTTTCTTGCGAATTAGCCGGAGGGTTTCCTTGGATAACCAGTGCATTCTCTTCTGAGGACGGAGGATAATCTTGGGTATACATTGGTCAGCAATAGAGAAAAGAATATCTTTAAAACATATCCAGCAATCGTTAATAGACTCACTCAGGAAACAACAATCCCATGGGACCTTACTTAGCAGTTCATTGAAGCTCTTAAAATCTGCTTTCTTGAAGTTGTAGGACCAGCGATTTTGGGTGACTGACCTGCGCTTTCTAAGGCTGGTGTAGAAGTGGACAGCATCGTGGTCGGACCCGGGTAAGCCAGCTGATACCTCCAGTTTGTGAACACAGTTGGTCCTGTCAGTCAGGACAAGGTCAAGGATGTTCTGCTGCCTTGTAGGGGTAAGTACAAGTTGCTGGAGGTTAAAGTCATTGATAATGTCGCACATTAAGGTGATATTCCCAGAGCAGACAATGGGTGATGGACCATCGCTGCTCCAGTTGATGTTAGGGAGGTTGAAATCTCCAACAAGTACAACTGGGGAAGATCTGGGAGTGGTGGCAAGAGAGTTCCTCAAATATGTAAGGGATCTGCAGCTAGATCCTGGGGGGTTGTAATAGACCCCCACTAGGAGGTTTGTGGGGGTCAAGGTAATGGTCAAGGTCTTAATTTGCTTCAAGATTTTACTACAAAACGTAGATTTCCAGCTCTTCAATTCCAATGTTTACCCAATAGTTTGTATTCAAGAAACACATCCTCACTTCCAGGCTGTTGGTCACTGTGCCGTTCAACTCTCTATAGAACCATGGTCTGTTTGGTCCATCACAACAGGTACTTCTCCACGGACATCCACTGCCATCCCAGAGAGGGTCACTCAGGTACCAATTGCGATAAGAACCAGAGTACCGTGACTTCCCTGATTCACAGAAGAAGTTGTTTCCCACAAATGGAGGTGCCGACGTGGCACCTTGGTTGTGTCTACAATGTATGTGGCACCTCCAGAATAACTAGAATACATGTATTTGGCATGTGTACACCTGCCCTGGTAGTTCTCATCTTCTGATGAACCAGAGGCGAATATCCACACATGGTGATGATAGCTATAGTTGCCATAGGTAACAGACAAACCATCAGCATATATAACAGCTATCGAGAGTATTCTCCTCAGTGTTAAAGTAGTTGCAGTTTAAAGCACAAGTGCCAGACATATACTGGTAGCTCAGTGCTTCCCATGTATTCGTTGGTATAGGGACAAATCCTGGAAGGAATTGACTGAATATCAATGATTTACAATGCATAGTTCAACTTATACACCATCTTGGCTATGCTGGCAGCTGCAGCCTAAGAGACAAGAAGATTAGTCTTTGGTCATGTCTGCTTTGAAGGAAGTACATTAGTTGCAATCCAATGCTTGTATGAATTGCTCAGCATCTCAAGCTCTGTACAATCACATCAGTTCCATTTGCTGCCTCAGTACATTCCTACATCTATAGCTGCAGCTCAGCACACATCTTCTAGTCAGTCTCATGTGGCCCAAACCCCATCTTCTCCTTGCCTCCATTTTTGCATTACAGAATTAAGAGGCCAGAAGAAGCTGTTTGGGTGATTTCCCTGGTGAAGTTATAACCTTTCCCCAAGACCTTTCTTCCACTTTGTTGTGCAGAAAAGGGCTGCCACATGAGACTAGCAATGTGTGCACCTTCTTGTTGCTCGAGCTATATAAATAGGTTAACCCATGGCTTCCTTTGACATTACCAGATATTTTAGTGGACCTATTAGTATATAATATAATATATTATGCGATATAAAGTTATAATATGTCCTAAAAGCCTCAAGACACATTTGACGAAACTATAGGTTGCTATAGCTATCATGGTCCAACCCCCAGTATGTAGCATTTAGTGAGTTGAGCAGATTCAAGTACTGTACAGTATTAATATGATGCTTACCAAAAAATGCCAGAGTGCTGTAATACTGGTAGCCCAATGCTCTCCCACAGACCTTGGTGTACGAACCCTCAAATGCTGGTAGTGTCACTGAACTGCACCCTGGTCCAGAGGTGCTCAGCCAACACAGTCTCTTGGGAGTAGAAGTGCTATTCAATCCACCTGGACAGCCTGAGTTTACTGCATTGATGAATGCCACCCTGGTCCAGCCCCCAGTAGTGTTACCACAGTGAGTCAGGTTCATTGCACAATACACCCTGATAGCAGTGCCATTGGAGGTGGTGATCCAGTAGTACCCAGATGGGGCAGTAGACAAACTACACTGGTAGATGTGCTTACAAGTAGAAACTGGCTTGTCTTTTGACTGACCTCTGAAACCATTGAGGTACTGAGTGCAATTTAGCTCCAGTAATGGCAGTAACACTTTTCCCACATTCTTCATTATTTCATTCTGTAGATTTGCTCGAATGTCTTGTGTCAGTTGCCAACATGCTGTATCACTAAAGTTACAAGTGCCAGTAGCCCCCTCCAGACCAGGTGACCCCCTCACTCCTGGTATACCTGGAGGGCCAGGTGGTCCATGGGGACCATCATGACCTGGGTAACCTCGTGCACCATCAACACCCGACGACCACTGGGACCAATTGCACCAGGCAGGCCGGGATCACCTCGGGGGCCTACTGGACCACTCTTCCCTCGTTTACCCTTCTCCGCTCTCACACGTGGTAAACCTGTCATCCCCACTATCCCAGCTTCTCCTCTTACTCCCTTGTCACCTTTCACTCCTCTCCTTCCTTTCACTCCCTGCTTACCAACTGGTCCCTTATTCCCCTTTGGTCCAACAACACCAGGAGGCCCCGCTGGTCCCTGCTGACCAAGGATGGTGACAGTAGCCTGTCCACTTGGAGGGGCTATGCAGGCACTGATGTTAATTGGCACAGGTTCCTGGCTGTGGACCACAGCTAGGGAAGAGAAGACAGCGAGCAACAGAACTGTCAACATGGCCAGCCCCATATGCTGATTATTAAGCAGGACTGTTGACTGTAAAACTGATTCGCTGTTATTGTTATGCTTAACATATAAAGAGTGCCTTCAGATACTAATTGGCTTGTAAATGTTTTCAATTTTCAACCAGTGCATTAGGTCAACATGTAGACACCATTCCATTAGTTAGCCATACAGTGTGCCAAACAGGCAGCAAAATGTCAATGAACAACAACTCTGTGGGTGTTTGCAGTATATAAACATATACGCACTAGTTGTATATAAGCTTGCTCAGGAGCTTCACTAGTCATGAGCAAGTGGTTGTTAGCAGATATAATTATTATGTGTGTGAGATGTCAGCAGATTCTTCTTTGACAGGCAAGCAAGTAGAATCACATTCAGCAGTTAACATTGCCTGCTGTGTAACTGCATGTGATGTAAAAGCACTAAAGGTAGCATTGTGGAACACGAGACCTTCTCTAACTGTACGTGGGATCATGTGTATAGCATATATATGCATCAGATCAATGGAAGTCACTATGGGAGGAAGGGCCTATGCTATATGGCTCTGACCAGGGTCATAAAACTATGCATGTAATGTACAAAGTCATAATTTGATGCAATGCAGTTCCTGTAGTGTACCATGTACATATGCTATATGCACACTATGATGGACTGTCCACATTCTCGATCCACAGTACATTGCCATAAATGGCAATAATGGTACATGTGGCTATAGAAAGGGAGTCTCAGCTGAAGCTAGAAGGAAAGGCAAATTTTTCTATACACTAACCACATGCACTGCAATAATCAATATTGCCACTTGCCATCAAAATGTGCTTATGTATTGGTACACCACCTTTGTACGTATGTGTAACAGCACTTAGTATATCTGTGGCTCACATCTCTCCCACTTCACTGCTGCCCTTTCAACTCCATGGATCTCATTCTCTCCCTCCACTTTCTCCTTCCCCACTGTCTACGATACCATCTCCACTCTTCTTTACCAAGTTCCCAGGTTATAAGGAGGTCAATCTGTCTGGTACCACAATGCAGTGACATTGCCTTAAGTTTGTGGAGTTTGAGTCAGACAGACAAGCAACTGATCATGATGCCAAGAACTCCCTACAGGGGTTCAAAGTGACTCCTCAACATGCCATGCACTTCAGCTTTGCTAAGTCTTGCTCTCTTGTAGCTAGAACTCTGACTTCGACCATTAAAATGTTTTCATGAACCAAGCAATTGTGGTTAGCACCTGTTGCTAGAACTCCCAACCTGCATGCAAGTACGTAATTTAGAGGTGCTAGTAAGAGTGGGTGCAAGACCACAAGCATGTGTGAGTGTGTGTGTGTGTGTGTGTGTGTGTGTGTGTGTGTGTGTGTGTGTGTGTGTGTGTGTGTGTGTGCGTGTGTGGTATACTATACTGAACCTCTGAACCTTTTCACCAGCATTAGTTTCAATTTCTGAGTTTCTGTACGTGTGTCCTCAAACAGGTTTGCTGTAGCACTTACATATATTGCCAATTAAATGCATGGTCAGTTATATTGATCATAGACAAACGAGGGAACGGGACTGGCAACGTGTACCGGAAGTCCGTATAAATTCCCTATCTGCAATACTGTAGTAGGTTCGTACAGCTTCCGTTCCCAGGGAAGGTGTTAATTGATTTCGTCTCACGAGGAATTTGTCTAAGATTCGCCGTATTTCGCCGGCCTCTTTCGTCGTACTTACCACATACCCGTCGGAAACCTTGTGGCACGGAGTATTCTAAGCACTGTGAAGTTGGCACCTCATCAGCACACTCGAGCGTCAAAATCCTGGACTCCCAAGAGGAGGCAGTGTAGACGGGCGAACTTGGGAGCGAAGGATTTCGCTCTGGATGAAGTCTACGGTAAGCTAATTGCCATAGAAATGGCAAGTTAGCTTCGTTGAATTGAACAGACGCCAACTTATCTCAATCCTTTGCGTTGACTGACTGGAATTTTGGTCCAGACGGTAGGGGGTAACGACTGCTTATCGCATCCGATCATGTAGAAGTTTATCGGTGGCTCAGAGGCAATGCATGCTCTCATAGAGTGCAGAGGTTCCTGAAGATGTCCTTCGCTGTGCGAAAAAGATCTCCTAGGGTGAAAAACGGGTATTTGGACGAACAGCCCGAAATCTCTGGATTTTCTCCAAGAACGAGACTGGAAACATGGCATATACTTCTTCCCACTGCGCAAAGTATGTTGCTGCCAGTTTCGCTGCCAACGTGCTGAAAACGTTGCTGATGTTGGTGCACATCTATCAGGTCGCCGCCATTTTCCTCGATTTCGTTGTTAACGAAGCGCACGTGATCTGTACGAACCTTGTACAACTTCCGGTCCGCGTTGCCAGTCCCGTTCCCTCGTTTGTCTATCTATGTATTGATGTATGCAACCCTTGTCCAGCTTCCAGTATAGTTTTACCACAGTACGTTATGCAGCAGCAGGATGCAGTATTAGACACATTAAATGTACATAGCACAGCATTTAATGTACAATGCATGCATGCACAGCTGCATATAATTCCATGGCCATATTATATTGTACTCATGCTCATGCACATATTATACTCAACTGGTGCTGTGCAATTCTCATTAACATCATTATGACGCATTGTAAAGAAGGATAGAATGAAGATGCCAATGGTGTGTGTACACACGTACTGCAATGTAGATGCTCTATCGTATATCATTCAGAGATTACTTGAAATTAAAATTTAAGATAAGTATGTGTTGGTAGTTAATCAATGCACTTTGGCAAACCTCACTATGAGACATAGATCTCAAGCTCTTCTACTCCAATGTCTGCATAAGTATTAAAAGTGTATAAGATCACTATGGTGGTGCCGATGCTTCTTCATGGATGTGAGACGTGGACAGTGAGAGGAGACATCTAAGCAGGCATTTAAATGATGGGTTTGAGAAAAGTCTAACGTTTGACAAGAATGGATAGAATCAGAAAGGAGGAGGTGAGTATGGTGTGTGTGTGTGTGTGTGTGTGTGTGTGTGTGTGTGTGTGTGTGTGTGTGTGTGTGTGTGTGTGTGTGTGTGTGTGTGTGTGTGTGTGTGTGTGTGTGTGTGCATGTGTGCATGTGTGTATGAGTGTGTGTGTGAGTGTGTGCATGTGCATGTATGTGAGTGTGTGTTTGTATGTGTGTGTGTGTGTGTGTGTGTGTGTGTGTGTGTGTGTGTGTGTGTGTGTGTGTGTGTGTGTGTGTGTGTGTGTGTGTGTGTGTGTGTGTGTGTGTGTGTGTGTGTGTGTGTGTGTATGTGCATGCTTGCACAGTATTATCATGTGAGAATTGTGCAGGCATACATAAATGACACTGTATACTATGAGTATGTCATTGTCAGTTTTCATTATGCACATGCACAAGCTTACTACTGTATATGTAATGTACATGCAAACAAGGCATAGAAGTGATGCGTAAGAATTTTATTTCATTTTGTAACTGACAGTCATCACTGTAACAATGTCATGCAATCGATTTTCTGTGATTAGCTCTACAGCTATAAGGTAACATCTTTCACAGAATCTTTGAATTGCAGGCGGATCACAAGGATAAGGTATTCTGTGGACACCATGCCGTGTGCAAGTGGACATATTACACTGTTTACACATTTTACACTGTACACTATTATGATAATTCTGCAACAGAGCAAGTAAGGAAACGTTGCACACTACGACCATTCATTGAGCTGTGTTAACATGTATAATTTGTACTCATTGTGTATAGGTGTGTACTAATTGACTTATATTTAATACACTGAAACCAGCACTATATTGCTATGTGGGTCTTAGAATACGATGAAGTGTAAGTTTGACTGCCTACCTTGTTAGGAGGTGCACCAGCTACAAGTACATGTCTAATTGAGTTAGAGACATACTGTACAGTAAGAGTACTACAGCCAGAGTGGAAGGGGGGGGTGGAGATGAGAGAGCATGCAGTAGTGAATATGGGACATGTGTATATATGTGCATGTACAGTACTAGTATGGCTATCATTTCTGTACAGTATATAGCTATGTGCACTGGGCACAATAATACACTGCATGGGTACACTGCTGTGAGTCATATGGGACACTGTGTGACACCGTATTATATCATGCACATATCATCGATCAATCAAAATCAGTGTATAATTATTATACTATCTCTAGCTATACAATTGGTCTACCCTTTGTCCAAAAGCAGTACTGTATAAGACCTTGTGTACAGTGTAGCTTCTATTCATCACATGACAAGGCTCAGAAAGTGCATTACTGATTGCATGTACATACACAATACACAATAAATGCATGCATGGTTGGTCATATTAAGTTAATCATGAGTATCATTAAGGTATGGGTAAGCTTCTAAGATAATCACAAATCCAGCACATTAAGTTAGTTGTCTGTCCAGACTCACACTGATACAGGTTTGAACCGTGAAATTGCTTAACAATGTACTGACTCTTGCGTAGCAAACTATGATTATCACATACACAGTGGAACTACTACAGTACCACTGCCTGTAGAGGGTATATCAGTATATATTATTGTGCATTTCTAGTCAAACTTCCAGGACATCTGCTAAACAAGGTAGACATGTACACAGTCTTGCTTCTTGCTATCCTGTCTTCCCTAGCTGTGGTCCACAGCCAGGAACATGTGCCAATTAACATCAGTGCCTGCATAGCACCTCCAAGTGGACAGGCTACCTTCACCATCCTTGGTGAGCAGGGACCAGCGGGGCCTCCTGGTGTTGTTGGACCAAAAGGGAACAAGGGACCAGTTGGCAAGCAAGGAGTGAAAGGAGAGAGAGGAGTGAAAGGTGACAAGGGAGTCAGAGGAGAAGCTGGGATGGTGGGGATGAAAGGGCTACCAGGTGTGAGGGGGGAGAAGGGTAAACGAGGGGAGAGTGGTCCAGCAGGCCCCCGAGGTGATCCCGGCCTTCCAGGTGCAATTGGTCCAAGAGGTCGTCCTGGTGTTGATGGTGCACATGGTTACCCTGGTGAGGATGGTCCCCATGGACCAACAGGTCCTCCTGGTCCACCAGGAGTGAGGGGACCACCTGGTCTAGAAAGGTCTACTGGCACTTGTAACTTTAGTGATGCAGCATATCAACAGCTGATGCAAGACATTCGAGCAAATATTACTGAAGAAATTATTACGAAACTGGAGAGGAAATACGCTTTACTGGCTGTGCTTGGGGCAGAGTGCATCATTTACCTTGCTGGGTCCAATGGTCAGTCACAGAATAACTCAGCTGCTTCTTGTAAGCACATCTACCGGTGTAGTTTATCTACTGCTCCATCTGGGTACTACTGGATCACCACCTCCAATGGCACATCTATCAGGATGTATTGTGCAATGAACCTGACTCACTGTGGGAACACTACTGGGGGCTGGACCAGGGTGGCATACATCAATATGACTGACCCAACAGAGACCTGTCCAGGTGGATTGAGGTACATTTCCACTCCAAAGAGAATGTGTGGCAGGAACACCTCCAATGCAGGGTGCAGTTCAGTAACACTACCAGCATATGAGGGTTATTACACCAAGGTCTGTGGGAGAGCACTGGGCTACCAGTATATAGACTCTTTTGCATTCATGCCCTATCACACCCACGGGCAGCCTACTCTTAACGGCTACTATGTGGATGGTTTGTCTGTTACCTATGGCAACCCTCGTCACCATGTGTGGACATTTGCTGTTGGTTCTTCAAAAGATGATACCAACTTCATTGGTAGGTGTCCATGTGCCCCACCCCCCTTGAGCCCCCCCCCCCCCCCCCCCCCCCCACCTCTGCACCTCCGTTTGTTGGAAGCCACTTCATTTGTGAGTCAGGATATACAGGCCAACTTAGCTACCAATGGTACCTGGATGACCCTCTCTGGGATGGCAAGGGATGTGTTGAGGGAAGTACCTGTTGTGATGGACCAAACTGACCGTGGTTCTATAGAGAGTTGAATAGCACAGTGACGGAGAGTGTGGAAGTGTCAATATTTGTGAAGTTCAAACTCCCTTGAATGGCTTATACGGCGTACAGAGTGCAGCTGTGCATGCGCCATGCTGCACACCAGACTGCAGTTTCTGGCTATTCAGGCTTTCATCATTAGTGCTTCAATCATGTACATGGATGTATGCATGCAGCATGGTGACATGATATATGTACATGGGAACATATAGCTGCAGTGGGCATATGCATGCAATAGGATAGTCTCCTGTGGCAGCCCTTGTTATTGCACACTCACACGTACAATTGCACTATAATATGCAGGCGGAGAAACAGGGGATGGTAGTAAGATCACAAGCGCAGCAAAATGTTGGCAGATGTAGGGATGGTGAAAACATATTCAAAGTCAGCGCATGTTAATGACCTGGGTTTTGCATGGACCGGCCCTCCTTGTTGCATGGACCGACTGGCCCCCCCTCTTTGCATGGACCAGCGCTCCTCCTTGTTCCTACGATTTTTCCGCCAGGTGGTTTTGCCATACCTTGCAGGTACACACTGCACCATCCCTACATCTGCCCTTGTTTTTGGAGGAAACATTTTTACATACCCTAACCTTGTCCTGCTATATAGGTTGCATCATTGGTAACGGTAGTCCTCTCTGAAGTCACTAGACAATCAAAGATTTCATTCATTATTAAACGTCTCAGTGTACAGCTAACTGCTGCCTTCTCCGTGGTAATGGCTGTGTACATGATGCATTGTGTGTCAAAAGGTCGGTGAGTGGATATGTTGTTCTACAGTTGTAGCTCTCTGAAGCACTACACAGTCTGACATTATGTCTCTAAGTCAGTTAGACATGTACCACACCTACCTAAGTCTGCAATCTGCCACACTTTATTGTACATATTCAGCTGATGCCACATAGTGGAGTGCTGCAGGTTTCACACCTCCCAGAGGATTACTTGTATTGGTTTACTGATTGGATGCTATACTGACATCCACTACAACAGTGCGGGTCCATTATTACACCCTTCTCTGTATGTGTGTGTGTGTGTGTGTGTGTGTGTGTGTGTGTGTGTGTGTGTGTGTGTGTGTGTGTGGTGGGCGGGTGGGTATCTGTGCACAAGGGTACATGACTGTCATGCAGATGTTTTATTATACAGTACAGGTTTATGCATCAGTGTATATGTCTGCATAATTATTATCTTGCAAACTGAGCAAAGACAAGGCAGTGCTCACTCAGCCTCATTCTGCCACATGCCACCCGGTGCCATTTAGACAACATTGGCAGTATATGGATAGCACCAGTTGGGTGACACTGGCTGGATAGTGCTAATATATATTGTTTGCATTGGCCTAGTCTTCAGCCATACACATGCAACCACACACATACACTCGCAAGTGTGTGTGCAGCACAAGTGTACACACAGACTGGAAATGAATAAATTAATTTTGGATAAAATGTAATACAGTTGCATTGGTTAAATGGTGTGCAGCGTGTATTAAATGCAGTAATACACTCACATTCATGTGCAATGATGTACCTACACAACTGTATTGTACATCAAATACAGTGCTCCATTCTTAAAGATTCCACAATGAGATAGCATATATACTACGCAATGTAAAATGTGCAATAGAACCCAAAATAGCTTGTGAATGAGCATTTCCAGATAATAACATACTCAACCTTAAATTCTGTGAAATCAAAATTTCTAAAATCAATTGCATGTTCAATATCATTGGTGCATTAGGCAAACTATACAGTAGAGACCTGAAGTACATATGACATGTTATTGTGCAACTATCCAGGCATCCATTAAGAGACTATGGGAGCTTAAATCATATTCGCTGGTAAGATCCTATAATATTGCTGTATATCTAAGCACTTTAAATGCTATTAGCAGTGTGCCCAT
This sequence comes from Ianthella basta, assembly GCA_964019415.1. Lineage (NCBI taxonomy): Eukaryota > Metazoa > Porifera > Demospongiae > Verongiida > Ianthellidae > Ianthella > Ianthella basta. Next base: position 5,315,163 of record OZ025870.1, on the reverse strand, counting down.
TCTTTTAAATTGTATACGCAGGACCCTTTGCACTCGATCTCTTTTGGCAGCCCTGTGTACAATGCTATGTAGTCCTGGTTACAGGCACTTGCCACATAATGTATAAGCAATAAAATAAGCAATTGAAATTCCCATTCTCTCTTGCTGGCCATGGTGTGCAGTATTGTCCCAATACATACAATGGCTGAAATGATCAAAGCACAGCTAGTTTTTGGCAATTATTGCAAGCATTTTAAGCAGCATACACACATACAGAATATGCACATAAACATCGAACATGCAGTACACAGTAGTATTATGCAATCCATACCAGCTAAGATGGTGGCATGGAGAGAATATCATACACTTATTTTCTCGTGACTGAGTCGAAGTAAAGGAAGCAAGTGTAGCTATATATTGGTAAAACAAGCCAGTGCTATGAATGGCACACCAGTACTTCATATAAGCACTCATTACTTAAGTAACACACTACATTTGTACCACCATAGTTCAAACGCTTACAGACTTGCAACAATCATGCATATCAACAATTAAGCTAAATTAGTGGGTCCTTGTACCTAGCATCATATAATTATATATATATGATCTGTTTCGTGTACAGTTACCTATAGCCGGCATATGTGTTCAGTCCATTGTTAAGTAACAAACATTTCAAGCTCTTCTACTCCAATATTGGTGGAAATATTGTCTGAAATGCACAGCCTCACTTCCAGGTTGTCTGTCACTGCTGTGTCCAACTCTCTATAGAACCATGGTCTGTTTGGTCCATCACAACAGGTGCTTCCCTCAACACATCCCTTGCCATCCCAGAGAGGATCGTCCAGGTACCATCTCATCCTATAGTGTCTTGCATTACCCGACTCGCAGAAAAAGTGGTTTCCAACAAACGGAGGTGCAGATGTATGAGGCACCAACGGGGGTGGGGCACATGGACACCTACCATGATAGGTCCTCGGGTCCTTTGATAAACTGGAGGCAAATGTCCACACATGGTGACGAGGGTTGCCGTAGGTAACAGACAATCCTTCAACATAGTAACCATCAAGAGTAAACTGCCTTCTGAGGTAGTAAACATAGAAAGCAATGGTTGCATGATACTGGTAGCCCAGTGCTCTCCCACAGACCTTGGTGTATGAACCATCAAATGCTGGTAGCGTTACTGAACTGCACATTGCCTTGCCAATCCGCCCACACATTCTCTTGGGATAGGAAATGTACGTCAATCCACCTGGACAGGTCTCTGTTGGGTCAGTCATATTGATGTATGCCACCCTGGTCCAGCCCCCGGTAGTGTTCCCACAGTGAGTCAGGTTCATTGCACAATACCTCTTGATAGCAGTGCCACTGGAGGTGGTGATCCAGTAGTACCCAGATGGGGCAGTAGACAAACTACAGAAGTGAATGATCTTACAAGATGAAGTTGGCTTCTCTTTTGACTGACCATCGAAACCATTGAGGTACTGAGTGCAATTTAGCTCCAGTAATGGCAGTAAAACATTTCCCACATTCTTCATTATTTCAGTCTGCAGATTTGCTCGAATGTCTTGTGTCAGGTGTTGGTATGCTGCATCACTAAAGTTACAAGTGCCGGTAGAACCTTCTGGACCAGGTGGCCCCCTCACTCCTGGTGTACCTGGAGGGCCAGGTGGTCCATGGGGACCATCATGACCTGGGTATCCACGTGCACCATCAACACCACGACGACCACTGCGGCCAATTGCACCAGGCAGGCCAGGATCACCTCGGGGGCCTACTGGACCACTCTCCCCTCGTTTACCCATCTCCCCTCTCACACCTGGTAACCCTTTTATCCCCACCATCCCAACTTCTCCTCTGACTCCTTTGTCACCTTTCACTCCTCTCTCTCCTTTCACTCCTTGCTTGCCAACTGGTCCCTCAATCCCCTTTGGTCCAACAACACCAGGAGGCCCCGCTGGTCCCTGCTGACCGAGGATGGTGAAGGTAGCCTGTCCACTTGGAGGGGCTATGCAGGCACTGATGTTATTGGGCACAGTTTCCTGGCTGTGAACCACAGCTAGGGAGGAGAGGACAGTGAGGAACAGAGCTGCCAACATTGCCAGCCCCATATGCTGCATGACTATTAAGATAGACTGTTGACTGTAAAACTGAGTCACTGTTATTGTTATGCTTAACTTAATAAATGCCTTCAGGTATTTGGCTTGTAGTTAATTGTTTTCAATTTTCAAACAGTGGATTAGGTCAACCTGTAGACATGATTCCATTAGTTAGCCATAATGTGTGCCAAGCCTGCAAATGTAGATGAACAACAATTCTGTGTGTGTTTGCAGTATATAATTATATGTACTAGTAATAAGCCCACTCATGTGCTTCACTAGTCATGAGAAAGTGGTAGCTAGCAGATATAATTATGTGTGTGAGATGTCAGCAGAATCTCATTTGATAGGCAAGCAAGTAGAGTCACGTTCAGCAGTTAACAGTGCCTAGTGTGTAACTGGGTGTGATGTATAAGCACTAAAGATAGCATTGTTGAACACATGTGTGGGGTTAGAAGCACACACATACAGATCTACCCTAGATATAGTATCATGTGTATAGGATCAGATTGATGGAAGTCACTATGGGAGAGAGGGCCTATGCTATGTCTCTGACCAGGGCCATAAAATAATAATTGTAATGTACATCAGACAGCACGGTAGTGCTGTCTATGTAGGGATGGCAGTGGTTGTTTGTATGCTGCAATACAAACGAAGTCGCGCTACTCCTGAACAGGACCAAAAACCGGCAAACGAAGCTTACCATGACCAAGCGGGGATTGAACAGTGCACATAACTAACCTTACTTCCCAGCGAAGGTGCGTCTACATGTAGAGAGCGCCCTCGACATTACCCACGTTTCGTCTTCTTATTCTTATTCTTCTTGTTCTTCTTCTCTGACAGCCATAGGGCACAAACCAGGGGAACCAGGAGGATACGTCTTGCACCATATTGCATCAATTTGGGCTGGCTGCATTCCATTGTAGGTTAGAAGGCGGCGCGAGTTAGAGCGGAAGACGGCGCTTGCCACGACTCCTGCCGTGTTGCTTGGCCAAGCGGACGGACGCCATTTTTAGATTACGTAATTAAACCGGATGAAACCGGAGCGACTGGTGCCATTGTTAGCAGCTGCAGCAGTTAACTTGCGCGCCGTTTGAAGGACTTTCGCGGTCGTGCGTGCATTTCCCAGCCACGGTTGGCTTCCGGTCGCTGTTCCTCGCTGGGTTAACGCGGAACCTAGGTGCTAGCCCACACCTTGAGCTCCAGGATTACAGAAATGAGGTATGATGCCTGGGTCAATGCCCTATGGTTAAGACTAAGTGAATGTGTGCTGCTTCAGCTTAGCTACCCGCTATACAAAGTACAGAAACTAGAAATAATAAAAATTTGCTACAAAAAATTTAGGGATATAGAGATGGCATAAAAAGGACAGAAACAAGTAAAGGCTGTTACACAGTGGAGCATTAACCATCGTCCCTACATGCAAGAATGTTGCACCTTATGTGTGATGTGTAAATGTGACACAGTTCCTGTAGTGTACCATGTATGCCATGCACACTATGATGGAATGTCCACATTCTCGATCTACATGCAGTACTTTGCCAGAAATGACAATAATGGTGGTCATGTGGCTATAGAAAGGGAGTCTCAGAAAAAGCTAGAATGAAAGGCAAAATTTTCTAGATACTAACCACATGCACTGCAATAATCAATATTGCCACTTGCTGTCAAATTTTGTTTATATTAATGTATTGGCAAACCATCCTTGTATACATAGTTATGCGTAACAACACTTAGTATATTTGTGGCTCACATCTCTCCCACTTTACTGCTCCCATCTCAATTCCTTGCATCTCATTCTCTCTCTCCACTCTCTAGCTCCTTCCTCTCTGTCTGTGATACCATCACCGCTCTTCTTTACCAGGTTCCCAGGTTATTAGGAGGTCAATCTGCACGTCTAGTCCCAGGGAGAAGTGACATTGCCTTTGTGGAGTTTGAGTCAGACAGACAAGCAACTGATGCCAAGAATGCCCTACAGGGGTTCAAAGTAACACCTCAACATGCCATGCACATCAGCTTTGCTAAGTCTTGCTCTCTTGTAGCTAGAACTCTGAATTTAACTATTGTAGTGAATTTCATGAACCAAGCAATTGTGGTTAGCACATGTTACTATAAGTCGCAACCTGAAGTAATTAGAAGCTGCTAGGAAGAGTGGATGCAAGACCACAGCATATGTTTGTGTGTGTGTGTGTGTGTGTGTGTGTGTGAGTGTGTGTGTGTGTGTGTGTGTGTGTGTGTGTGTGTGTGTGTGTGTGTGTGTGTGTGTGTAGGTGTAGGTGTGTGTGTGTGTGTGTGTGTGTGTGTAGGTGTAGGTGTGTGTGTGTGTGTGTGTATGTGTGTGTGCGTGCATCCATGTGTGTGTGTGTGTGTGTGTGTGTGTGTGTGTGTGTGTGTGTGTGTGTGTGTGTGTGTGTGTGTGTGTAGGTGTGTGTGTGTGTGTGTGTAGGTGTGTGTGTGTGTGTGTGTGTGTGTGCGTGCATCCGTGTGTGTGTGTGTGTGTGTGTGTGTGTGTGTGTGTGTGTGTGTGTGTGTGTGTGTGTGTGTGTGTGTGTAGGTGCAGGTGTGTGTGTGTGTGTGTGTGTGTGTGTGTAGGTGTGTGTGTGTGTGTGCGTGCATCCTGTGTGTGTGTGTGTGTGTGTGTGTGTGTGTGTGTGTGTGTGTGTGTAGGTGTAGGTGTGTGTGTGTGTGTGTGTGTGCGTGCATCCGTGTGTGTGTGTGTGTGTGTGTGTGTGTGTGTGTGTGTGTGTGTGTGTGTGTGTGTGTGTGTGTGTGTGTGTGTGTGTGTGTGTGTGTGTGGTGTATCACAATGAACCTCCTCACCAGCAATAGTTTCCTAGATGTTTCTAAACCCAAGTGTCCCTGTCCATTTCTGAGTTTCTGTGTGTCCTCAAACAGGTTTGTTATGGCACTCATATTGACAATTAAATGGTCAGTCATATTGATGTATGCAACCCTTGTTCAGCCTCCAGTAGTGCTACCACAGCACGTTGTGCAGAAGCAGGTTCATAATGTCATCCATAATGCCACGTCATAATGTTATGTAATACATGTAGTGCTACATATATTAGATACGTTGTATATAATATATGTAGCACAACAAATCATGTACACCCAGTTCTTAATTACAAGCAGTGTGACCATTCTTTTAATGCACAATTCACATGCAAATACAGCTGCAAATTTCCAAGGCCACAAATTATTGTACTAGCTCATGCCAACTGGTGCTGTGAGATTCTCATTAACATCATTATGACGCATTGTAATGGAGGATAGAATGAAGATGACAAAGGTGTGTGTGTGCACACTGCAATATAGATGTTCTATTGTGTATCATACAGAGACTACTTGTAATTTATGTGTACCATACGTCTGTATTGCTAGCTAGTTGAAGAGTTTAGTGTTCCAGCTCTTTATAATCAATGCACTTTGCAAACCTCACTAGGAGACATAGATCTCAATCTCTTCTACTCCAATATCTGCATAAGTATTAAAAGTGTATAAGATCACTTCCACACTCTCCGTCACTGTGCTATTCAACTCTCTATAGAACCACGGTCTGTTTGGTCCATCACAACAGGTGCTTCCCTCAACACATCCCTTGCCATCCCAGAGAGGGTCATCCAGGTACCAAGTAGTGGTATACTGTCCTGCATTACCTGACTCACAGTAGAAGTGGTTTCCAACAAACGGAGGTGCAGATGCAAGACCAATCAAGGGGGGTAGAGCACATGGACACCTATAATGGTAACTCCTCTCTTTTGATGTGACTGAGGCAAAGGTCCACACATGGTGACGAGGGTTGCCATAGGTAACAGACAAACCATCCACATAGCAGCCATCGGGAGTGGACTGCTCAGAGTAGTGGTAGCCAAAGAATGCCAGAGTGCTGTAATACTGGTAGCCCAGCGCTCTCCCACAGACCTTGGTGTATGAACCATCAAATGCTGGTAGCGTCACTGAACTGTACTTTTGTGGGCTGATCCGGCCGCACATTCTCTTTGGAGTAGAAATGTACCTCAATCCACCTGGACATGTCTCTGTTGGGTCAGTCATATTGATGTATGCCACCCTGGTCCAGCCCCCGGTAGTGTTCCCACAGTGAGTCAGGTTCATTGTACACAATACATCCTGATAGCAGTGCCACTGGAGGTGGTGATCCAGTAGTACCCAGATGGGGCAGTAGACAAACTACAGAAGTAAATGATCTTACAAGATGATTCGAAGTTGGCTTCTCTTTTGACTGACCATTGAAACCATTTAGGTACTGAGTGCAATTTAGCTCCAGTAATGGCAGTAAAATATTTCCCACATTCTTCATTATTTCATTCTGTGGATTCGCTTGAATTTCTTGTGCTAATTGCTGATATGCTGCATCACTAAAGTTACAAGTGCTGGTAGAACCTTCTGAACCAGGTGGCCCCTCACTCCTGGTGTACCTGGAGAGCCAGGTGGTCCTGGGGACCATCATGACCTGGATAACCACGTGCACCATCAACACCGTGACAACCACTGGGACATGCACCAGGCAGGCCGGGATCACCTCGAGGGCCTACTGGACCACTCTCCCCTCGTTTACCCTTCTCCCCTCTCCCACCTGGTAACCCTTTTGTCCCCACCATCCCAGCTTCTCCTCTGACTCCTTTGTCACCTTTCATTCCTCTCTCTCCTTTCACTCCTTGCTTGCCGACTCTTCCTTCATTCCCCTTTGGTCCAACAACACCAGGAGGCCTTGCTGGTCCCTGCTCACCAAGGATGGTGAAGGTAGCCTGTCCACTGGTAGGGGCTATGCAGGTACTGATGTTATTCAGCACAGGTTTCTGGCTGTGGACTACAGCTAGGGAAGGCAGGACAGTGAGAAGTAAGACTGTGACATGTCTACCTTGTTTCACAGATGTCCTTGTAGATCAACCAATCTTGAAGTGACGAATTACTGCTATATATACCCACTGTAATGGTATTGTATGTGTCACATTGTATAACTATGTGACAATCATAGATTGCGACACAAATGTGAAATTATATTACATGAATAAGTTCACAGTTATCAGTTTGTGCCTAATCAAACTAGTAATTGACTTCTCTGCGTTGCCTTCTACGTAGTACATAACACACAATGCTGAGTATATGTGGTTGTTGTACATGCAATATCCTTGTTGGTATAAGGACTCCTTGACTATGTGATGTAGATTTCAAGCGCAACTATCCCAATATTAACATGGGTATGAGCTTGATAAAAGCACATCCTCACTTCCACACTCTCTGTCACTGTGTTGCCCAACTCTCTATAGAACCACGGTTTGTTTGGTCCATCACAACAGGTACTTCCCTCAACACATCCCTTGCCATCCCAGAGAGGGTCATTCAGGTACCATGTGAATGGTTCATGGACCCCTGTATTACCTGACTCACAAAAGAAGTAGTTTCCAACAAACGGAGGTACAGATGTACCACCCACCAAAGGGGGCGAGGCACACGGACACCTATGATAGTAACTCCTCTCATCCTTTGTTGTGCCAGCAGTGAATGTCCACACATGGTGACGAGGGTTGCCATAGGTAACAGACAAACCATTCATGTAGTTGTCATCAAGAGGCTTCCCATTGTAGATCGAGTTATAAAAGGCAAGAGAGTTAAAGTACTGGTAGCCCAGTGCTCTCCCACAGACCTTGGTGTATGAACTCTCAAATGCTGGTAGTGTCACTGATCTGCACCCTGGCCAGTTGTAGCTCCGTCCGCACATTCTCTTAGGAAAAGAAATGTACCTCAATCCACCTGGACAGGTCTCTGTTGGGTCAGTCATATTGATGTATGCCACCCTGGTCCAGCCCCCAGTAGTGTTCCCACAGTGAGTCAGGTTCATTGCACAATACATCCTGATAGCAGTGCCACTAGAGGTGGTGATCCAGTAGTACCCAGATGGGGCAGTAGACAAACTGCACTGGTAGATGTGATTGCAAGTTGAAGCTGGCATATTTTGTGAATGCCCATTGAACCCATTGAGGTACTGAGAGCAATTAAGTAATGGTAGTAATATATTTCCCACAGTCTTCATTATTTCGTCTCATAGATTTGCTTGAATGTCTTGTGTCAGCTTTTGATAGGTAACACTACTACAATTACAAGTGCCAGTAGCCCCCACCAGACCAGGTGGCCCCCTCACTCCTGGTGGACCAGGAGGGCCATTACCACCAGGGTTACCATGCACACCATCAACTCCACGATGACCTCTTGGACCAATTGCACCTGGAAGGCCGGAATCACCTCGGAGGCCTACTGGACCACTCTCCCCTTGTTTACCCGTCTCCCCTTTTGCACCTGGTAACCCTTTTGTCCCCACCATCCAGGCTTCTCCTCTGACTCCCTTGTCACCTTTCATTCCTCTCTCTCCTTTCACTCCTTGCTTGCCAACTGGTCCCTCATTCCCCTTTGGTCCAACTACACCAGGAGGCCCCGCTGGTCCCTGCTGACTAAGGATGGTGAAGGTAGCCTGTCCACTTGGAGGGGCTATGCAGGCACTGAGGTTATTTGGAACAGGTTCCTGACTGTGGACCACAGCTAAGGAAGAGAGGACAGCAAGGAACAGAGCTGCCAACACGGCCAGCCCCATATGCTGATTATTAAGCAGGACTGTTGACAGTAAAACTGAGTCACTGTTCTTGTTTTGCTTAACTTAATGAGTGCCTTCAGGCATTATTTGGCTTGTACTTGTTTTCAATTTTCAACCAGTGCATTAGGTCAACCTGTAGACACAATTCCATTACTTAGCCATAATGTATGCCAAGCCTGCATCAAATGTAGATGAACAACAACTCTGTGGGTGTTGGCAGCATAATTATACGTATCAGTTGTAAGCCCACTCAGGAGCTTCACTAGCAATGCAAGTGGTAGCTAGCAGATATACAGTATGTGCATGAGATGTCAGCAGAATCTTGTTTGACAGGCAAGCAAGTAGATCACGTTCAGCAGTTGACGGTGCCTGCTGTTTAACTATGCATGTGGGGTTAGAAGCACACAGAGACCTACCCTAAATGTGGTATCATGTGTATAGGATCAGATCAATGGAAGTCACTGTGGGAGGAAGGGCCTATGCTATGTCTCTGACCAGGGCCATGGTAATGTACATATTTTGATGCGACGCAGTTCCTGTAGTGTACCATTGTGTGTGTGTGCTTGTGTGTGTGTGTGTGTGAGTGTGTGTTTGTGTGTGTGTGAGTGTGTGTGTATGTGTGTGTGTGTGTGTGTGTGTGTGTGTGTGTGTGTGTGTGTGTGTGTGTGTGTGCATGTGTGTGTGTGTGTGTGTGTGTGTGTGTGTGTGTGTGTGTGTGTGTGTGTGTGTGTGTGTGTGTGTGTGCATGTGGCATAACATGGTGTGCTCAACTGCATCACAAATAATGCAGCAACAGCTTCCAAGACCTTGCACAACACAAACGATCCAATCCATTTTCTGAATTTTTCTGTGTTGACTCCATCAGGTTTGCTGACTGTTATATCAACCTGGACAGGTCTCCGTTGGGTCAGTCATACTGAGCTATGCAACCCTGCATGATCCAGTCCCCGGTAGTGTTTAGTGAGTTGTGCAATTACACCAACTTCTCTTATATATTTATGTAGTTGGTATAATTATATTATTAAACATGTTCTGAAGTAAATTGTTAATTTCTGATTAGCAAATGTTTATGGCTTTTATGCAAATCCTAGGGGAAATGCTCTTATTATCTCTATTTTATAGGTATTTTCTTAGGGTCTATTTCATGCACACAAATAATGTTGGCCATTTTATGTGTAAATGAAGATTTCAAAATTTTGTGTTATGCTATAATTACTGTGCTAGCAATATACTGAGCCAAGATGTAAGTATTATTGTATGATTAGCATTTTTGAGGAAATTGTTAATTTGACAATTTTGGTGTGCATGTTATACTGACCCATAATATAATTGACAAAATGTGAGGTCAGTATTGTTGGAATAATGCTAGATTACATGTTATGTTGAATATGTTGCATACATGTCTTTAGATGTGCAATTGTTGCTTTCTTAAGTGTCCATTCTTGCCCAGGCTGAAGTCAAAAATTAATATGCTGTTTCTTGGTATGTTATCCTCCCAAGGGACGAGTTTTTTGCCCGGGCGGAGTTGCCAGGGCTTCCACGAGGAGGTGTATGTGCCTTTCAGCCAGTGAACTGTGACCATTTCTCCAGAAATGGCCTTCACCACTGCGATGGCTGGCTCTGTGTTGTCATCCTCAACTCGGACTGCCACAGTGTGGCCAATCTCCAGGCAGGATAGATCCCGGACAGTGGTTACTGCATTTTGTTTTGACCTATACCTGCCTGTGTATACCTGCAGTAGTAATAGATGGAATGAAGATAGCATGATCTAGGAACTTAGCTTGTATAGCTAGTAGCTACACAAATTTGGGGAGAAGCAAGTGCCACAAATTTGGGGAGAAGCGTCACAAATTTGGGGAGAAGCAAGTGTCACAAATTTGGGGAGTTGCAAGTATCACAAATTTGGGGAGTTGCAAGCATCACAAATTTGAGGAATTGCAAGCATTACAAATTTGGGGAGTTGCAAGCATCACAAATTTGGGGAGTTGCAAGAATCACATATTTGGGGAGTTGCAAATATCACAAATTCGGGGAGTTGCAAGTATCACAAATTTGGGGGCCAGGCACGTGACAGGAAGTCAGGTGACCGGAAATTGTTCACCCACGTGCACTCAGGCAGCTGTAAACTCATTGGCAAGCTCGTCAAGATGGGGAGTAAGCGATCGTTCGCAAGCTGGTGAGGGGCACGACCAGCTTGCCAGAACATGGAAGGATTGATCTTTCATAGTAAGTTGTTCACTAATATACGTAGGTTAGACTGAGAACCGAGGTGTCTACGGGATTTAGAACACCGCGGAAACCGATAATCTGTAGCTAGCTAGCTATCGGGTTTCAAGGTGAGCACTACGGAACCAATTATCTATAGAAGCCCGCGCGCGAAGCGCAATGGCTTCTATATCGTTTTCCAAGGTGTTCTAAATCCTGTAAATACCGAAGATTTTTGGTCTAAGCTGTTTAGACTATGATGGCAACACAGCAGAACCAGTCCCACGTACGTAACCGCTCCACTTTGCGACCAAGAATAGGTGCCCGAAAGACAGCCGAGTAGTAAACGGCGGCGTAACCTGCGCAGCAGCGACCCTGGGTAGCCCGACTGACGAAAACTGCATCGGAACGATGCGCAAACAAAGTTCGCTCGAAGCCAAAATGTAAAATCAGTAATTAAAGCTATGGTGCACTCTAAATCAGTTAGCTGATATCCATTAATATACCGTAACATTTGTAGCTTTAAAGTACACACCTGAAATGGACTCTGCTCCTTGTCTTCTTAGAGCCATAGATATCTTAGAGAATAACTGATCAATATTCTCGTGGGTATGACCCACTGGCAGGAAGCTCACCTTCACCTGGATAATATAATATATGCTGTTAAATATAATTATGTAAATTGCATTGTAAGACAATATCTCTTCTTACCTTGCAAAATATTTTCTTTTCTACCAGCAAGGCACAAAGGGATAGAATGTATTCATTTTTGTTTTCTCTAAAGCAGTTGTCTAGTTGTAGATATAGCACTTCAGGTAACTTTTCCAATTTGTTGAGTATTCGGAGTAATAGGGTTGTGGTTAAATTGCTGTCATGTGGCCACTCCATTATGTCTACGAATACAATGGGGTGCTTTCCCTTTTCTCCACGTGTGTGAACCAGTGCACCTACAAAAAGGAATTAGCCTCATGATTGCATGTGAGCACTCATAGATCAAGTATATACCTCATTTTACCTGTAATGTGGGTCTTAATTCGCCACAGATTCTGTGTAGATTTCGTGGTTTGGACCAAATAGGGTAAATTTGTCTTTGACTGATCCATTTTATCTATAGAATGATGGTGGTGTATTTGTCAGGCTCGCGTCTTGCCTTTTCTCTGTGGCTGTAGTACTTTTTTCTCTCCAATCTGCACGTTATTGAAATAGAATGCAGTTCAGATTCATGAATATACACTGTTATTCTAATTTCTAATTTGTTCCTGTAGTTGCTTTTAATGAAATTCACTAAAGCAACTGCAGGCAAATTAAATGAGCAATTGTATTGGACTGTTTAGCCCGCATTGCCTATATTGCTCGTACACTCACCCAACTTTCTTCACGTGCTCCTGTAGTTGCTGGTCCAACCTCTGCATCACCTCTTTTTTCCCTGCATGCTTCCTTCTTTCTTTTCCAATTTGCACACAAATATCACACTTTGAAAAGAGATTTTGCTGAAGAGATGTAAAATTACAAGACTTAGTCATTAACGTGTCAAATATTCATGATCTATCCAATGCATGACTATGAATTCGTCAATTCTAGACTCACTTTGGGAATTACTGTGGTGCTGAAATGTTCACTCCACAGAGCATAAAAATGTGACTGTGAAACAGTCTCAATTCCTTGTTCATTCAGCTCCTCTTTCATCATTCCATACATCATTTGTTTGGTCAAAAAATGTGGCAGGTGGACCTAGAGTGCATAATACATAATTATCAGACTGCACGGTAGTGCTGTCTATGTAGGGATGGCAGTGGTTGTTTGTATGCTATAATACAAACGAAAAGTCACGCTACTCCTGAACAGGACTGAAAACTGGCAAACGAAGCTTACCATGACAAGGCAGGGACTGAACAGCGCAATAACTAACCTTACTTCGAAGGTGCGCCTACATGTAGATAGCGCCCTTGACATTTCCCACGTTTTGTCTTCTTATTCTTCTTCGCCTTTGACAGCCGTAGCGCACAAACTAGAAAGACCAAGAAATATTTATCCCACCATATTGCACCATTATTGGCTGGCTGCATTCCTTTGTAGGCTAGAAGGCGGCGCGAGTTAGTGCGGAAGACAGCGCTTGCCACTACTCCTGCGTGTTGCTTGGCCAAGCTGGACGGAGGCCTTTTTAAATTTATGCAATTAAACCGGATGAAACTGGTGTGACTGGTGCCATTATTAGCAGCTGCAGCAGTTAGCTTGCTCGCTATTTGAAGGACTTTCGCGATTGTGCGTGCATTTCCCCGCCACGGTTGGCTTCCTGTTGCAGTTTCTCACTGGGCTATTAGGGCAGAACCTAGGTGCTAGCCCACACCTTGAGCTCCAGGGTTACAGATATGAGGTATAATGCCTGCACCAATGCTCTATGGTTGAGACTAAGCGTGTTGCTTCAGCTTAGCTGCCCACTATAAAAAGTACAGAAACTAGAAATAATAAAAATTTTCTACAAAAATTGGAAGGATGTAGGGTTGGCATAAAATGACAGAAACAAGTAAAGGCTGTTACACAGTGGAGTATTAACCATCGTCTCTACATTCAAGGATGTAGGACTATAAGGTGCAACATCCTTACAATTTTGTAGAAAATTTTTATTATTTCTTTTAATATGCATGATTGTATAAACACAGTACAATTCTGAGCTGTCGTGTAGGTCACATGAATGTATTACTGATCTAAATGGGGCATCTTGTCTCCAATCAGATTGAACTTGGTCCTCATCCATTCCACTGTTGCTGTGTTCTTGTTCGACTTCATGCGGCTCTGCCGTATTGTTGCTGTCATCTCCCTCTGTCCCTCCTTGAATGCTGTAAATGTCTCATTCATGACCTTGTGGGAGACTCGCATAAAGCGCTGGAACCCCTTTCTACAAACTTGTTTTCCCTGCAGTGGTATCGTACAGGTGTACACGTTAGTATACAAGTGTCCTCTAATTGAGGTTGCATCTGCTCTTCATTTGACTTTACTGTCAAGCATCAAGTGTTTGTGCATGTCAGACTTTTTACGTCTCTGTACAGAACTTACTGCAATGTTATACATTGCATTCTTCCATGTTGCCTGTAAGGAGGTTGTTGTCGTTGCATAGCAGTCTAGTAGCCTATCTGCCTTCTCTGCCTTCTGTCCATCCTGTTGAACATCTGTGTTATGTTCTCAACCTCAACCAGGCTGAAGTAAGCCAGACAGCGCTGGCTGCAACATTCACGTGATTCTATATAAGCAGTCATTATGCAATGTATACAGTATTGTAAGTTGTGTTACTTTAATCACACTATGTTATATGTGATTTCATAAACGTTTACCCTTTGCGGTGTCCTCTTCATTCCTTCCATTGTTTCTTCCATTTTGTGATGGTTCTGTGTGAGAATGTATAAAGAGAAGTTGAGCAGAACGATTGTCCCTATATTCTATCTATTATAGCAAACCAAATTATTGCAAGAAAGCGAAATCAGAGTATTTGAAAGGAGTGTTCATAGTAATTTATGTCCTATCAGTACACTGTTAAAACTGGGGTGTTACTACAACACCCCACAAACACAAAACAAATGTAGGGTGTTGCCACTACACCCATGCAGCACGGCTGTTTCAAGGTTGAAACTTAGTTTTCCTAAATCGTAACTGGGAACTGGGATTGGGATGGCCTACCGTTAGAACATAGGTCGTTTTTAGCCTTTTCCCCATCAACCACAGAAGCAATCTCAAGTTTAACATGCACTGACATACAACTGACACATTCATGTCAGGGCGAAGGAACGCAAAGCGCCTCATGTGTGTGTGTGTGTGTGTGTGTGAGTTTGGGGTAAAGTGGAAAACACCATTCAGTTTAACTGGCTATGCCCCTGATAATCCTACATAGATGCATGTTACAGTTTGTGTGTATTTCCACTACATGTGTGTAAGTGTGTGATTCTTTCCGCTCTAATGCAATGCTCAAATTCTCTTATTCCCCTGTAGATCAGACAATCGGCCGGAGCATCAACCTTGCCCTCTCCTATCGCGGGATGCAGGCACTCGCGGCTGTTGGGCTGAAGGAGAAGGCTGCATCTTGTTGTTCTGACAGGACAACTACACATTTGCTCAACCAGGGATTCAGCACAGTATTATGCAAATGGAAGACTTGGTCAAGACGATTGACTGTCAGTCCAACAACAACATAAACAACAACATAAACAACACATTTTAAACAACATATTTTAAATTAATTATTACTTTATATTTGTAATAATACCCTGTTATCCAGTTTAATATTAGTACTTTTATATTGAAGCTATACATAGCAACTGATTATATAAGGAAGCCTGCAGTACAAGAATACTGAGATTAAATCAAAATTCAGTTGAGCCAGGTGAGCACATGAAAACAAGCAGAAATTGACATTACATCATAGACACTCCATATATATAGAATGTCTAATTTATACATTGTCCTCATTATTATACTGTCCATTCACGGTTGCTTGAAACGCCTGCGATTATATCTCAAAAGAGGGCATATTTCTTTGGTCCGAATGACTAGCACGTGAAATGCCTAATCCGTATAGGCGTTCCAAACATCCGTAAATAGACAGTAGCTATATTCCTTGCATTTCAGATTGTCCTCCATACCCAACATCTGCATGTACACAAAATTATGGCTATTCAAGGTCTCATCAGCAGTAATATGCAAGAATGGAAGACTGATGCTACAAAATATCGGCGCACTCATGAAATTCCGATTCCAGCCAAAGACAATCACATCAAATCCTAGACAGTCTACCTATCTGAGAAACTCCCATAATATTGAAGATTAGTAAAATTCCCGTCTTGAAGTCAATGAACAGGCTTTCAAATCACCACCCTCGATCAGTTCCAACTCTGCAGCTGCACACGCAAACAGTAGCCATTTTACAGGAAGTGACGGCGATCGAATCGGCTAGGACTCCAAAATAATACTGTAGACCTTTGGCCAAATAAAATTTGATTACTTCTGGAGTTTGGCGGATCCAGTTATGTACAGCAAAGAAAATGGCTACTTTCACTCGTGTGTATAGCCTCGCGTAGCCAGTCCCTATTTTCCGCGGGGGCGATGAAATAGGGACTGGCTACGCGAGGCTATCGTGTGCAGCAGGTACAGGAAGCGGAAGCCCTCCATTCTGTTGATGTAAAGCGATACGTACGAGGCGCAGATACGTGTTTCCAGCTGTTTAAACCATGGATACGCCACGCCACCCGCACCTTCAAGCGATCTCTGACGTTTGGCCACATTTAACAGGCTGTAATGAAACGTCCGCGTGAAGGCACACCCGCCGGTGTTTGCATGAGGTCCATAAGCCGTACAGTCGCTGAGATGGAGACTCAGCGAAGATTAGGCGACAAGAGCGACGAAGACAGATAGCACAAGAGGTTTTGACAGGTCTTCCGCCGAAGGAGCACAGGGGGTACGAGTTAGAGACTTGTGGGTACGGATTCGTAGCGAAACAAGTATTTCGAGTTAAAGTCTAAGCGCTTAGCAAGAAGTTGGCCCAACTTATAAAGTAGCCTCTACACTGTGGCTACCACGGTACCATCTTAAAACAGGTAGTGTTGAAACCTTCAATGATCCATTTCATTTAGTGGGAGGAATAACAGTCCTCAGCTCGCGGGGTCATTTGGCAGACTGTTTTGCACCACCCCGGGATCAAATCTCTTCGTTTGAAAGGCAACACAAGGGGAAACATCAAGGTGTATCTTCAAACAGTTTCTGAAATAGTGCATGATGGGCAGCGAGCGGGCCAGTGACTTGAACTACTTGTGGTCAGGGCCTTGCAGTCCAGGCAGTAGAAGGGGCTGGCCACACGAGACTATCCGCCCGGGCAGTAGTCTGGATGTGACGTCATTAACCAATTAACATTCCTTCCCTTACATTCAACAGGTATATTCCCAAATTTGTGAACGTTACACAATCACAAAGTTGGGGCTATTCATCAATCTTGAGTTTCGAGCTCATGCTACAATCCCAAATTTGTGAACGTTGCAACCTTCACCAATTTGGGCTTGTAGCGTGTATGTAACTAGTCCAAACTGGGCCAATGTAGCTACGTGCAAAATGCAAACATGCATGCCAGATCTGTACTATAATTTAGTTGCAATTCACTTGTAAAATCAATTGACATGCACATTTAATTTCATATTCATGCAGGGCACATTGCAAGCAAAGCCTTGGAGAAGCACAGAAGCACCATTTCTTTTTATACTGCCTCCAGTGAGGTGCAAGAGATGGAGGTTAATACTCTATTATCACCAACAACAGTAGTCGATATGGAATAACCTTGAACAGCTATACAAAATGCTTACATTCATGTTCATCTTTGATTATGTTTAGCAGTTACGTACAGAATTGTAGCAATATGTGTATTATTGATCTAATGTATTCATGAACCTTCTTGCTTATCACTATAACTTGTATTTGATTATGTTCATATGATGAACATTTCAACAAATTGTCTATACAGTTCAGGTAAGTGCATAACACCCGATAAAATGAAGCTTTCAAGACTGACATTTGCTTAATCAGAAATTAACGATCTACTTCAGAACATGTTATTACTGTATTTGTACAATGTCACAGACTATATCAGCAGTGATCATGAACCTGTACTTTCAATATGCCACGTGCCGTGCATGCAAGCACAGATTCGTGTCTATCATTTATTATATTAATCTTTTGTACTATGTCATGTCTTCATTCAAATGCCAGTGTTTACACAATCTTCAATACACACATTACACTGTATGTAATCAAAGACAATGGAGTGTGAATACGTACATACATGAATATAATGACGTTGTTGTATTCATACTCAGACTACTTGTGAGACTATAATGCTTTAGTTGTAAATAGAGGAGCTGAGAGTTCTGATTATGAAGGAGATAGATCTTGTACAGTCTCTTTGTGAACTGAACTACGAGACATAGACCTCAAGTTCTTCTATCCCAATGTCAAAATGGGCAAGACAAAACCTCACTTCTATCTTCTCTGTCACTGTGTTGTCCAACTCTCTATAGAACCACGGTCTGTTTGGTCCATCACAACAGGTACTTCCCTCAGCACAGCCCTTGCCGTCCCAGAGAGGGTCATCCAGGTACCAGTATGGCTTGCTGTGTGACCCTGCATTACCTGACTCACAAAAGAAGTGACTTCCAACAAACGGTGGTGCAGATGTACTACTCTTCAATGGAGGTGGGGCACATGGACATCTACCAACGTAGGTCTTCTGGTCTTTTGATGAGCCAGAGGCAAATGTCCACACATGGTGACGAGGGTTGCCATAGGTAACAGACAAACCATCAACATAGTAGCGCTCAAGTGTAGACTGCCCACGGTAGTAGTAGCTGTAGAAAGCAAGAGTGTCACGATGCTGGTAGCCCAGTGCTCTCCCACAGACCTTATTGTATGAACCATCAAATGCTGGTAGTGTTAGTGAAGTGCACCGTTGTGCAGGGGCGCTCCGCCCACACATTCTCTTGGGAGAAGAAATATTCCTCAATCCACCTGGACATGTCTCTGTTGGGTCAGTCATATTGATGTATGCCACCCTGGTCCAGCCCCCGGTAGTGTTCCCACAGTGAGTCAGGTTCATTTCACAATACATCCTGATAGCAGTGCCATTGGAGGTGGAGATCCAGTAGTACCCAGATGGGGCAGTAGACAAACTACACTGGTAGATGTGCTTACAAGATGGAGCTGGCTTCTCTTTTGACTGACCACTGGACCCAGTACGGCAAAGCATGCAAAATGTCAAATCAGGATCTCTTTTCAGTTCTGCTCTAATTTCTTCGGTAAGATTTGCTCGAATGTCTTGTATCAGCTGTTGATATGCAGCATCACTAAAGTTACAAGTGCCAGTAGCCCCCTGTGGACCAGGTGGCCCCCTCACTCCTGGCAACCCTTTCATCCCCACCATCCCAGCTTCTCCTCTGACTCCATTGTCACTTTTCACTCCTCTCTCTCCTTTCACGCCCTGCTTGCCAACTGGTCCTTCATTCCCCTTTGGTCCAACAACACCAGGGGGCCCCGCTGGTCCCTGCTGACCGAGGATGGTGACAGTAGCCTGTCCACTTGGAGGGGCTATGCAGGTACTGATGTTATTGGGCACATTTTCCTGGCTGTGAACCACAGCTAGGGAAGAGAAGACAGCAAGCAACAGAGCTGTCAACATGGCAGCGAATACCCAGCCGATGCTGATGGGAGAGTAGACTGCTGACAATGAAACCAGAACTCTGTAGATTCACTGCTAATCTTATGAAGTCTGTATTCATCAGTGCATTAGTTATAGCCCTTCAACTTGTAGGACTTCCTCAGATGTGGCTATATACTGCACATGCACCATTATGTGCTGCAAGCATACATTGACTACATATTTGTTATGGAAGACCTTTATATAGTCAGTGATCGTGAGTAGCTATAGTGTGGAGACCATCTGTAGCAAATGGAATGATGAGACACAGAACAGTGTGAAAGGCAGACAGTTACTACCTTCGAGTGATTTGACTATTTATCTGCAATAATGACATGTTTCATCCAATATGTTCCATGCACCACCCATAGAAGTGAAGTGTAACAACATTTAGCTGATATAATAGCCGACAGTTACCACTGAAACATGATTGTACAATCTAGTTTCTTGCAATTATTCATTTAGCAATCCTCTCTCACAATACTGGAGCTGCATCACAAGGATATTAGTTCATTCTGTGGACGCCATGCATGCAGTGTGTGAGTGGACATGTTCTATGTTCAGTGTCAGAGGTCAGTGACTGGCTAATCTGATTATCATGTTATTCTGAAGTTGTAGCTCTTCTGAAGTACTACACAATCTCACAGTTGTCACTAAGTCAATTAGACATGTACCACTAGCTGGTGTGTACTTCCTAACAAGGTCTGAAGTCTGACACACACTTTAATGTATTCTGATGTCCTTGTCCCATGTTTGGTGTTAGTTTCAGTGTATTAATGTGTGTGCTAACTGTAAAGGGTCATGACATGCCATGTTATTGCCTGTGTCGTCTGTCCTTTGAGTAGTCGTGTATTCTGAACCAGAATTGAATTTTGCAAATACACAGGTAGCTTGGTCTGTGTAAATGCAATTTATAGTAGTACGTGTATACATATGTGTGTGCATACATACATACATACTGTAGCTATTATGTCTGCAATAATATTATACAATGAGTATATTGTGTGCACCTCTGAGATCTCAAGTGTGATAGAGACTCATTGCTACATAGGACATATTGTAGCTAGTGGGTAGTTGTTCGAGCACTTGCGTAGCAGAAATTCACGGTAACTCAGGACGTTTGAGCCACATAGGCCTTCATCAGCTAATAAACATTAGCTTATAAGTTTTCAGCTGATGAAGGCCTACGTGACCGAAACGTCCTAAGTTACCATGAATTTCTGCCATGTAAATGCTCGAAAAACTACCCAATATAGCTTACAATACATCTCAAGTGTGTACAGTACATATAGAAATATATAGCTATCTGCTTGTTTAAGCTTGTCCAGCTAGATTGCAGCTATGTAGGTTGCAGCAGTGGTTCCGATAGTCCTCTTGGAATCACTAGCCCAAGATTTGATTCTTTACCAGACATATTGACATACAGCCGACTGCTGCCTTCTTCAGTGGTAATGGCTGTGTACATGATACGTTGTGAGTCAAAAGGTCACTGACTGGACATATCAAATTATCATGTTGTTCTACAGTTGTAGCTCTTCTGAAGTACTACACAATCTCACAGTATACTACTAAGTAAATTAGACATGCACCACACCTACCTAGGTCTGCAGTCTGCCACACTTCACTGTATTCAGCTGAGGCCCACATAGTGAAGTGCTGCAGGTTTCACATGCACCCATTATTTGTATTGGCTTACTGATTGAATGTTACTGACATCCACAACAACAGTGTGGATCCATTATTACACCCTTCTCTCTCTCTCTCTCTCTCTCTGTGTGTGTGTGTGTGTGTGCGTGTGTGTGTGTGTGTGTGTGTGAGTGTGTGTGTGTGTGTGTGTGTGTGTGTGTGTGTGTGTGTGTGAGTGTGTGTGTGTGTGTGTCTGTGTGTCTGTGTGTCTGTGTGTGTGTGTGTGTGTGTGTGTGTGTGTGTGTGTGTGTGTGTGTGTGTGTGTGTGTGTGTGTGTGTGTGTGTGTGTGTGTGTGTGTGTGTGTGTGTGTGTGTGTGTGTGTGTGTGTGTGTGTGTGTGTGTGTGTGTCTGTGTGTGTGTGTGCACAAGTGCACATGTCCATCAAGTACAGTTGTATATACTGTACAGGTTTATGCATGAGTGAACATATCTGCATACTATCTTATGAGCGAGCACACAGCCTTTGGCCATGCTCACTCCGCCTCACATCACTTCATGCTGTCCAGTGCCATTCAGATGACATTGGCAGTATATGGATAGCACCATTTGGGTGACACTGGCTGCATAATGCTGATTGCTTGCACTGGTGTAGGCCTCAGTCATGCACGTGCATGCACACACATACACTCGCAGGTGTGTGTGCAACACAAGCATATAATTATTCACAGACTCACAGACAGAAAAGATTAAATATATTAAAGATACAATGTCAAACAGTTGCATGGGTCAGTGCTGTACAGCATGTATGAAACACTCGTATTAATGTCCAATGATGTACCTATACAACTGTAATATAGTAAGTACCTATGTATGCTCATGGATGCCTACATAATATCAATAATGCACATGCATGCATATGTCTGCATGATACATATATCTACGCATGATATACATGACAGCTGCTTCACTTGGAGGGTATACATGCACAATTAAGACAGAGCCAGTCTCAGTTTCTATCATGGCACAAGCAGAGGGCAGGACATTGAGGATGGCATTAAAACCAGGATAGTATCATGCAAGCTCTCATTTTGCAAAGTTCTTGTAAACTTGAGAACTGGAGGAGTGAATACAAGATTCAATGAAAAGCATGACTACCATAGGATAATAAGTGTGTGAGAGAACTAGCAATTGAATGAGCAGGACCTGTATGAAAATCCATGCACTATAAATGCAGCAATGTTGCTTCATAGCCACGAGACCCTTCCTTCACTGTATTGTGCTATAGAGGAATGGCCAGGGATGACACCCAAGACTAGCAATGATTCTGTTGCTCAGCTTAATATAATAATACTAAATGGCCTTCTGCTTTACTGGATGTTACAGAAACTCGGATCGATCACGGAAGCTATATGGCCAATAATTGGTAACTGATGCCTAAATAAGCACATGGGTCAACATAAACATAGCTATTCATTGTGCCCTCAATACAAGCACAGCACAGGATACATAGTAACATGTTGGATTCTCACACTACATCACACTCTTCAATACAGTAAAGAGTAAGTGATTATAGAAAGATGGTGATGAGATATATAATACAAGTATAATGTGGTCTCAGACATGAAAAATGCCAATAATCACTTTAGCAAGGAATGTCTTTACATTGTTACATGTGTTCTATACCCACACTCTATGTACAGACATACACATGTATACTTAAAGTGTATGTAACCAGCTATCCTATCAGTAGACACAATAGAGCTCACTCATATACACTCACTTTGTAGGTGCTCATAACAGAATGCATAACATGTGGTAACACCCACTATGTAGTGATATGGTATACAGGTTGGTTCATGTTCCCATGTATTCATTGGTATAGGGACAAGTCCTGGAAGGAATTGACTGAATATCAATGCTATATATATACAATTTGTGGTTCAACTTACCATGTTAGCTTTATAGGAAGCTGCAGGAGACAAGAACTCTGACCTTTCATCACATCTTTGAGGGAAATGCGCCAGAAGTCACAATTGATTGTCTGTATCAATTGCTCAATTTCAGCCATAATTTACTCGCATCCACTCTATTTGCTACCTGAGTACAATCCTACAGTAGCAGCTGTAGATCAGCACACATCTTCTAGTCAGTCACATGCATATATGTGGCCCAAACCCCATCTTCACCTTGCTTCCATTTTTGCATTACGAAAGAGGCCAGAAGAGGTTTCTGCATGGGGGATTTCCCAGGTGACATATTTCCTATTCCCATGGTCTTTCTTCCGCAGTGTTGAGCAGGAAAGGGCTGCAACATGAGCCATATGAGACTAGCAAAGTGTGTACCTTCTTGTTGCTTGGACTACAAGTGCATGAATAGGCTAACCCATGCATGGCTTCCATTCAATTTGACATTGTAGAGTACCTGTTAGATTACATTTCAACTTTCATTATACTACAAATCACAAATAATGCAGCAACAACTTCCAAGACCTTGCACAACACAAATGATTGAGTCCATTTTCTGCATTTTACTGTGTGCATGGACTCCATCAGGTTTGCTGACTGTTATATCAACCTGGACAGGTCTCCGTTGGGTCAGTCATACTGAGCTATGCAACGCTGCATGGTCCAGTCCCTGGTAGTGTTTAGTGAGTCATACAATTACACCAACTTCTCTTATATATTTACATAGATGGTATAATTATATTATTACTGTATTTGTACAATGTCACAGACTATATCAGCAGTGATCATGAACCTGTACTTTCAATATGCTATGTGTCGTGCATGCAAACACAGGTGACAAGTTCGTGTTTATCATTAATTATTTAAATCTTTTGTACCTTGTCATGTGTTTATTCAAATGCCAGTGTTTACACAATCTTCAATACACACATTACTCTGTATGTAATCAAGGACAATGGAGAGTGTATACGTACACACTTCAATAATCAACGTTGTTGTATTTGTACTCAGACTACTTGTGAAATTGTAATGCTTTACTTGTAAATAGAGGAGGTGGGAGTTCTGACTATGCAGGAGATAGATCTTGTACAGTCTCTTTGTGAACTGAACTATGAGACATAGACCTCAAGTTCTTCTACCCCAATGTCAAAACGGACAAGACAAAACCTCACTTCTATCTTCTCTGTCACTGTGTTGTCCAACTCTCTATAGAACCACGGTCTGTTTGGTCCATCACAGCAGGTGCTCCCCTCAGCACAGCCCTTGCCATCCCAGAGAGGGTCATCCAGGTACCAATATGGTTTGCTGTGTGACCCTGTATTACCTGACTCACAAAAGAAGTGGCTTCCAACAAACGGTGGTGCAGATGTACTACTCTTCAATGGAGGTGGGGCACATGGACATCTACCAACGTAGGTCTTCTGGTCTTTTGATGAGCCAGAGGCAAATGTCCACACATGGTGACGAGGGTTGCCATAGGTAACAGACAAACCATCAACATAGTAGCGCTCAAGTGTAGACTGCCCACGGTAGTAGTAGTTATAGAAAGCAAGATTGTCACGATGCTGGTACCCCAGTGCTCTCCCACAGACCTTGTTGTACGAACCCTCAAATGCTGGTAGTGTTAGTGAAGTGCACCGTTGTGCAGGGGTGTTCCGCCCACACATTCTCTTGGGAGAAGAAATATTCCTCAATCCACCTGGACAGGTCTCTGTTGGGTCGGTCATATTGATGTATGCCACCCTGGTCCAGCCACCAGTAGTGTTCCCACAGTGAGTCAGGTTCATTTCACAATACATCCTGATAGCAGTGCCATTGGAGGTGGTGATCCAGTAGTACCCAGATGGGGCAGTAGACAAACTACACTGGTAGATGTGCTTACAAGATGGAGCTGGCTTCTCTTTTGACTGACCACTGGACCCAGTACGGCAAAGCATGCAAAATGTCAAATCATAATCTCTTTTCAGTTCTGCTCTAATTTCTTCAGTAAGATTTGCTCGAATGTCCTGTATCAGCTGTTGATATGCAGCATCACTAAAGTTACAAGTGCCAGTAGCCCCCTGTGGACCAGGTGGCCCCCTCACTCCTGGCAACCCTTTCATTCCCACCATCCCAGCTTCTCCTCTGACTCCCTTGTCTCCTTTCACTCCTCTCTCTCCTTTCAATCCTTGCTTGCCAACTCTTCCCTCATTCCCCTTTGGTCCAACAACACCAGGGGGCCCCGCTGGTCCCTGCTGACCGAGGATGGTGACAGTAGCCTGTCCACTTGGAGGGGCTATGCAGGTACTGATGTTATTGGGCACAGGTTCCTGGCTGTGGACCACAGCTAGGGAAGAGAGGACAGCAAGCAACAGAGCTGTCAACATTGCTGCGAATATCTAGCCGATGCTGATGGGAGAGTAGACTGCTGACAGGGAAACCAGAACCCTGTAGATTCACTCCTAATCTTATGAAGTCTGTATTCATCAATACATTAGTTATAGCCCTTCAACTTGTAGGACTTCCTAAGATGTGGCTATATACTGCACATGCACCATTATGTGCTGCAAGCATGCGTACATTGACTACGTATTTGCAAAAACCTTTCTATAGTCAGTGATCATGAGTAGCTATAGTGTGGAGACCATCTGTAGCAAATGGAATGATGAGACACAGAACGGTGTGAAAGGTAGACTGTTACTACCTTGGAGTGATTTAAATGTTTATCTGCAATAATGACATGTTTCATCCAAAGTGTTCCATGCACCACTCATAGAAGTGAAATGTAACAACATTTAGCTGATAATAGCTGACAGTTACCACTGAAACATGATTGTACAATCTAGTTTCTTGCAATTATCCATTTAACAAGCCTCTCTCACAGAATACTGGAGCTGCATCACAAGGATATATATGATAATTCATTCTGTGGACGCCATGCATGCAGTGTGTGAGTGGACATATTGTATGTTAAGTGTCTAAGGTCAGTGACTGGCTAATCTGATTAGCATGTTATTCTGAAGTTGTAGCTCTTCTGAAGTACTACACAATCTCACAGTTGTCACTAAGTCAATTAGACATGTACCACTAGCTGGTGTGTACTTCCTAACAAGGTCTGAAGTCTGACACACACTTTAATGTATTCTGATGCCCTTGTCCCATGTTTGGTGTTAGTTTCAGTGTATTAATGTGTGTGCTAACTGTAAAGGGTCATGACATGCCATGTTATTGCCTGTGTCGTCTGTCCTTTGAGTAGTCGTGTATTCTGAACCAGAATTGAATTTTGCAAATACACAGGTAGCTTGGTCTGTGTAAATGCAATTTATAGTAGTGCGTGTGTACATATGTGTGTGCATAACGTACATACATACTGTAGCTATTATGTCTGCAATAATATTATACAATGAGTATATTGTGTGCACCTCTGAGATCTCAAGTGTGATAGAGACTCATTGCTACATAGGACATATTGTAGCTAGTGGGTAGTTGTTCAAGCACTTGCGTAGCAGAAATTCACGGTAACTCAGGACGTTTGAGCCACATAGGCCTTCATCAGCTAATAAACATTAGCTTATAAGTTTTCAGCTGATGAAGGCCTACGTGACCGAAACGTCCTAAGTTACCATGAATTTCTGCCATGTAAATGCTCGAAAAACTACCCAATATAGCTTACAATACATCTCAAGTGTGTACAGTACATATAGAAATATATAGCTATCTGCTTGTTTAAGCTTGTCCAGCTAGATTGCAGCTATGTAGGTTGCAGCAGTGGTTCCGATAGTCCTCTTGGAATCACTAGCCCAAGATTTGATTCTTTACCAGACATATTGACATACAGCCGACTGCTGCCTTCTTCAGTGGTAATGGCTGTGTACATGATACGTTGTGAGTCAAAAGGTCACTGACTGGACATATCAAATTATCATGTTGTTCTACAGTTGTAGCTCTTCTGAAGTACTACACAATCTCACAGTATACTACTAAGTAAATTAGACATGCACCACACCTACCTAGGTCTGCAGTCTGCCACACTTCACTGTATTCAGCTGAGGCCCACATAGTGAAGTGCTGCAGGTTTCACATGCACCCATTATTTGTATTGGCTTACTGATTGAATGTTACTGACATCCACAACAACAGTGTGGATCCATTATTACACCCTTCTCTCTCTCTCTCTCTCTCTGTGTGTGTGTGTGTGTGTGTGCGTGTGTGTGTGTGTGTGTGTGTGAGTGTGTGTGTGTGTGTGTGTGTGTGTGTGTGTGTGTGTGTGTGTGTGTGTGTGTGTGTGTGTGTGTGTCTGTGTGTCTGTGTGTCTGTGTGTGTGTGTGTGTGTGTGTGTGTGTGTGTGTGTGTGTGTGTGTGTGTGTGTGTGTGTGTGTGTGTGTGTGTGTGTGTGTGTGTGTGTGTGTGTGTGTGTGTGTGTGTGTGTGTGTGTGTGTGTGTGTGTCTGTGTGTGTGTGTGTGTGCACAAGTGCACATGTCCATCAAGTACAGTTGTATATACTGTACAGGTTTATGCATGAGTGAACATATCTGCATACTATCTTATGAGCGAGCACACAGCCTTTGGCCATGCTCACTCCGCCTCACATCACTTCATGCTGTCCAGTGCCATTCAGATGACATTGGCAGTATATGGATAGCACCATTTGGGTGACACTGGCTGCATAATGCTGATTGCTTGCACTGGTGTAGGCCTCAGTCATGCACGTGCATGCACACACATACACTCGCAGGTGTGTGTGCAACACAAGCATATAATTATTCACAGACTCACAGACAGAAAAGATTAAATATATTAAAGATACAATGTCAAACAGTTGCATAGGTCAGTGCTGTACAGCATGTATGAAACACTCGTATTAATGTCCAATGATGTACCTATACAACTGTAATATAGTAAGTACCTATGTATGCTCATGGATTCCTACATAATATCAATAATGCACATGCATGCATATGTCTGCATGATGCATATATCTACGCATAATATACATGACAGCTGCTTCACTTGGAGGGTATACATGCACAATTAAGACAGAGCCAGTCTCAGTTTCTATCATGGCACAAGCAGAGGGCAGGACATTGAGGATGGCATTAAAACCAGGATAGTATCATGCAAGCTCTCATTTTGCAAAGTTCTTGTAAACTTGAGAACTGGAGGAGTGAATACAAGATTCAATGAAAAGCATGACTACCATAGGATAATAAGTGTGTGAGAGAACTAGCAATTGAATGAGCAGGACCTGTATGAAAATCCATGCACTATAAATGCAGCAATGTTGCTTCATAGCCACGAGATCCTTCCTTCACTGTATTGTGCTATAGAGGAATGGCCAGGGATGACACCCAAGACTAGCAATGATTCTGTTGCTCAGCTTAATATAATAATACTAAATGGCCTTCTGCTTTACTGGATGTTACAGAAACTCGGATCGATCACGGAAGCTATATGGCCAATAATTTGTAACTGATGCCTAAATAAGCACATGGGTCAACATAAACATAGCTATTCATTGTGCCCTCAATACAAGCACAGCACAGGATACATAGTAACATGTTGGATTCTCACACTACATCACACTCTTCAATACAGTAAAGAGTAAGTGATTATAGAAAGATGGTGATGAGATATATAATACAAGTATAATGTGGTCTCAGACATGAAAAATGCCAATAATCACTTTAGCAAGGAATGTCTTTACATTGTTACATGTGTTCTATACCCACACTCTATGTACAGACATACACATGTATACTTAAAGTGTATGTAACCAGCTATCCTATCAGTAGACACAATAGAGCTCACTCATATACACTCACTTTGTAGGTGCTCATAACAGAATGCATAACATGTGGTAACACCCACTATGTAGTGATATGGTATACAGGTTGGTTCATGTTCCCATGTATTCATTGGTATAGGGACAAGTCCTGGAAGGAATTGACTGAATATCAATGCTATATATATACAATTTGTGGTTCAACTTGCCATGTTAGCTTTATAGGAAGCTGCAGGAGACAAGAACTCTGACCTTTCATCACATCTTTGAGGGAAATGCGCCAGAAGTCACAATTGATTGTCTGTATCAATTGCTCAATTTCAGCCATAATTTACTCGCATCCACTCTATTTGCTACCTGAGTACAATCCTACAGTAGCAGCTGTAGATCAGCACACATCTTCTAGTCAGTCACATGCATATATGTGGCCCAAACCCCATCTTCACCTTGCTTCCATTTTTGCATTACGAAAGAGGCCAGAAGAGGTTTCTGCATGGGGGATTTCCCAGGTGACATATTTCCTATTCCCATGGTCTTTCTTCCGCAGTGTTGTGCAGGAAAGGGCTGCAACATGAGCCATATGAGACTAGCAAAGTGTGTACCTTCTTGTTGCTTGGACTACAAGTGCATGAATAGGCTAACCCATGCATGGCTTCCATTCAATTTGACATTGTAGAGTACCTGTTAGATTACATTTCAACTTTCATTATACTACAAATCACAAATAATGCAGCAACAACTTCCAAGACCTTGCACAACACAAATGATTGAGTCCATTTTCTGCATTTTACTGTGTGCATGGACTCCATCAGGTTTGCTGACTGTTATATCAACCTGGACAGGTCTCTGTTGGGTCAGTCATACTGAGCTATGCAACCCTGCATGGTCCAGTCCCTGGTAGTGTTTAGTGAGTCATACAATTACACCAACTTCTCTTATATATTTACATAGATGGTATAATTATATTATTACTGTATTTGTACAATGTCACAGACTATATCAGCAGTGATCATGAACCTGTACTTTCAATATGCTATGTGTCGTGCATGCAAACACAGGTGACAAGTTTGTGTTTATCATTAATTATTTAAATCTTTTGTACCTTGTCATGTGTTTATTCAAATGCCAGTGTTTACACAATCTTCAATACACACATTACTCTGTATGTAATCAAGGACAATGGAGAGTGTATACGTACACACTTCAATAATCAACGTTGTTGTATTTGTACTCAGACTACTTGTGAAATTGTAATGCTTTACTTGTAAATAGAGGAGGTGGGAGTTCTGACTATGCAGGAGATAGATCTTGTACAGTCTCTTTGTGAACTGAACTATGAGACATAGACCTCAAGTTCTTCTACCCCAATGTCAAAACGGACAAGACAAAACCTCACTTCTATCTTCTCTGTCACTGTGTTGTCCAACTCTCTATAGAACCACGGTCTGTTTGGTCCATCACAGCAGGTGCTCCCCTCAGCACAGCCCTTGCCATCCCAGAGAGGGTCATCCAGGTACCAATATGGTTTGCTGTGTGACCCTGTATTACCTGACTCACAAAAGAAGTGGCTTCCAACAAACGGTGGTGCAGATGTACTACTCTTCAATGGAGGTGGGGCACATGGACATCTACCAACGTAGGTCTTCTGGTCTTTTGATGAGCCAGAGGCAAATGTCCACACATGGTGACGAGGGTTGCCATAGGTAACAGACAAACCATCCACATAGTAGCGCTCAAGCGTAGACTGCCCACGGTAGTAGTAGTTATAGAAAGCAAGATTGTCACGATGCTGGTACCCCAGTGCTCTCCCACAGACCTTGTTGTACGAACCCTCAAATGCTGGTAGTGTTAGTGAAGTGCACCGTTGTGCAGGGGTGTTCCGCCCACACATTCTCTTGGGAGAAGAAATATTCCTCAATCCACCTGGACAGGTCTCTGTTGGGTCGGTCATATTGATGTATGCCACCCTGGTCCAGCCCCCGGTAGTGTTCCCACAGTGAGTCAGGTTCATTTCACAATACATCCTGATAGCAGTGCCATTGGAGGTGGTGATCCAGTAGTACCCAGATGGGGCAGTAGACAAACTACACTGGTAGATGTGCTTACAAGATGGAGCTGGCTTCTCTTTTGACTGACCACTGGACCCAGTACGGCAAAGCATGCAAAATGTCAAATCATAATCTCTTTTCAGTTCTGCTCTAATTTCTTCAGTAAGATTTGCTCGAATGTCCTGTATCAGCTGTTGATATGCAGCATCACTAAAGTTACAAGTGCCAGTAGCCCCCTGTGGACCAGGTGGCCCCCTCACTCCTGGCAACCCTTTCATTCCCACCATCCCAGCTTCTCCTCTGACTCCCTTGTCTCCTTTCACTCCTCTCTCTCCTTTCAATCCTTGCTTGCCAACTCTTCCCTCATTCCCCTTTGGTCCAACAACACCAGGAGGCCCCGCTGGTCCCTGCTGACCGAGGATGGTGACAGTAGCCTGTCCACTTGGAGGGGCTATGCAGGTACTGATGTTATTGGGCACAGGTTCCTGGCTGTGGACCACAGCT
Source organism: Ianthella basta (assembly GCA_964019415.1). Classification (NCBI taxonomy): domain Eukaryota; kingdom Metazoa; phylum Porifera; class Demospongiae; order Verongiida; family Ianthellidae; genus Ianthella; species Ianthella basta. The sequence continues at coordinate 5,284,150 of OZ025870.1, read as the reverse complement.
AGGGAAGAGAGGACAGCAAGCAACAGAGCTGTCAACATTGCTGCGAATATCTAGCCGATGCTGATGGGAGAGTAGACTGCTGACAGGGAAACCAGAACTCTGTAGATTCACTCCTAATCTTATGAAGTCTGTATTCATCAATACATTAGTTATAGCCCTTCAACTTGTAGGACTTCCTAAGATGTGGCTATATACTGCACATGCACCATTATGTGCTGCAAGCATGCGTACATTGACTACGTATTTGCAAAAACCTTTCTATAGTCAGTGATCATGAGTAGCTATAGTGTGGAGACCATCTGTAGCAAATGGAATGATGAGACACAGAACGGTGTGAAAGGTAGACTGTTACTACCTTGGAGTGATTTAAATGTTTATCTGCAATAATGACATGTTTCATCCAAAGTGTTCCATGCACCACTCATAGAAGTGAAATGTAACAACATTTAGCTGATAATAGCTGACAGTTACCACTGAAACATGATTGTACAATCTAGTTTCTTGCAATTATCCATTTAACAAGCCTCTCTCACAGAATACTGGAGCTGCATCACAAGGATATATATGATAATTCATTCTGTGGACGCCATGCATGCAGTGTGTGAGTGGACATATTGTATGTTAAGTGTCTAAGGTCAGTGACTGGCTAATCTGATTAGCATGTTATTCTGAAGTTGTAGCTCTTCTGAAGTACTACACAATCTCACAGTTGTCACTAAGTCAATTAGACATGTACCACTAGCTGGTGTGTACTTCCTAACAAGGTCTGAAGTCTGACACACACTTTAATGTATTCTGATGCCCTTGTCCCATGTTTGGTGTTAGTTTCAGTGTATTAATGTGTGTGTGCTAACTGTAAAGGGTCATGACATGCCATGTTATTGCCTGTGTCGTCTGTCCTTTGAGTAGTCGTGTATTCTGAACCAGAATTGAATTTTGCAAATACACAGGTAGCTTGGTCTGTGTAAACGCAATTTATAGTAGTACGTGTATACATATGTGTGTGCATACATACATACATACTGTAGCTATTATGTCTGCATGCTTGCACATACATGTGCAAGCATAATAATATTATACAATGAGTATATTGTGTGCACCTCTGAGATCTCAAGTGTGATAACGTAGAGACTCATTGCTACATAGGACATATTGTAGCTAGTGGGTAGTTGTTCGAGCACTTGCATAGCAGAAATTCGGAAAGGGTTGGTTCTCTAATACCAGCTTCACAACAGGGTTGAAAACCTTGCCAACGTTTCGACCAGATGCTCTGGTCTTCTTCAGGGCGACCCTGGTGTGAAGCTGGTATTAGAGAACCAACCCTTTCTGATGCCTGAGCCAGCTGAGAAGCCCTCACTTCATAGCAGTAATTCACGATAACTCAGGATGTTTCAGCCACATAGGCCTTCATCAGCTAATAAACATTAGCTTAGAAGTTTATCAGCTGATGAAGGCCTACTTGGCCGAAACGTCCTAAGTTACCATGAATTTCTGCTATGCAAATGCTCGAAAAACTACCCAATATAGATTACAATACATCTCAAGTGTGTACAGTACATATAGAAATATATAGCTATCTGCTTGTTTAAGCTTGTCCAGCTAGATTGCAGCTATGTAGGTTGCAGCAGTGGTTCCTGTAGTCCTCTTGGAATTCACTAGCCCAAGATTTGATTCTTTACCAGACATATTGACATACAGCCGACTGCTGCCTTCTTCAGTGGTAATGGCTGTGTACATGATACGTTGTGAGTCAAAAGGTCACTGACTGGACATATCAAATTATCATGTTGTTCTACAGTTGTAGCTCTTCTGAAGTACTACACAATCTCACAGTATACCACTAAGTAAATTAGACATGTACCACACCTACCTAGGTCTGCAGTCTGCCACACTGTATTCAGCTGAGGCCCACATAGTGAAGTGCTGCAGGTTTCACATGCACCCATTATTTGTATTGGCTTACTGATTGGATGTTACTGACATCCACAACAACAGTGTGGATCCATTATTACACCCTTCTCTCTCTCTCTCTCTCTCTCTCTCTCTCTCTCTCTCTCTCTCTCTCTGTGTGTGTGTGTGTGTGTGTGTGTGTGTGTGTGTGTGTGTGTGTGTGTGTGTGTGTGTGTGTGTCTGTGTGTGTGTGTGTGTGTGTGTGTGTGTGTGTGTGTGTCTGTGTGTGTGTGTGTCTGTGTGTGTGTGTGCGTGTGTGTGTGTGTCTGTGCACAAGTGCACATGTCCATCAAGTACGGTTGTATATACTGTACAGGTTTATGCATGAGTGAACATATCTGCATACAATCTTATGAGCGAGCACACAGCCTTTGGCCATGCTCACTCCGCCTCACATCGCCTCATGCCGTCCAGTGCCATTCAGATGACATTGGCAGTATGGATAGCGGCAGTTGGGTGACACTGGCTGCATAGTGCTGATTGCTTTCACCGGCTTAGGCCTCAGTCATGCATGTGCATGCACACACATACACTCGCAGGTGTGTGTGCAACACAAACATATATTCACAGACTGAAAAAGACTAAATAAATTAAGGATACAATGTCAAACAGTTGCATGGGTCAATGATGTGGAGCATGTATAAAACACTCATATTAATGTCCAATAATGTACCTATACAACTGTAATATATTAAGTACCTATGTATGCATGCTCATGGATGCCTACATAATAGCAATAATTCTAATGCACATGCATGCATATGTCTGCATGATACATATATCTACGCATAATATATATGACAGCTGCTTCACTTGGAGGGTATACATGCACAATTAAGACAGAGCCAGTCTCAGTTTTTTCCATAGCACAAGCAGAGGGCAGGACTTTGAGGATGGCATTAAAATCAGGCTAATATCATGCAAGCTGTCATTTTGCAAGAACCTTGCAAACTTGAGAGCTGGAGGAGTGAATACGAGATTTAATGAAAAGCATGACTATTGTAGGATAATAAGTGTGTGAGAGAACTAGCAATTGAATGAGCAGGACCTGTATGAAAATCCACTGTATAATTGCAGCAATGTTGCTTCATAGCCGCGAGACCCTTCCTTCACTGTATTGTGCTATAGAGGAACAGCCAGGGATGACACCCAAGACTAGCAATGATCCTGTTGCTCAGGTTAATATAATGATACTAAATGGCCTTCCGCTTTACTGGATGTTACAGAAACTCGGATCGATCACGGAAGCTATATGGCCAATAATTTGTAACTGATGCCTATAAATAAACACATGGGTCAACATAAATATAACTGCGAAGTGAGATTCTCGGTTGGCAGTTATTAGTCATGTAGTCAATGTTCACTCGATTCCAACCATGCAATAATTCAAAAAAGGATTACTGACGTTTCGGCCACAATTCTTTGGCCTTCATCAGAGTAACACTGAACAATACAACAGGACTACACAATTAATAATACTTCTACACTGGTCAGATTGGTGTCTGTTGATCTCATGTACTGTCATAAATGTGTCAACAGTTGACATCACCTAGGCCTACTCTGCTCTGCTGCTGCCTTCTTGGTCATTTGACAAGAAACTAGATGCTTCCAACAACAATCAATGTCGAGTAGGCCATATAGTAGTATAGTATAGAGTAGGATATATCTCATCACCCATGGTGATGAGATATATAATACAAGTATAATGTGGTCTCAGACATGAAAAATGCTAATAATCACAATAGCAAGGAATGTCTTTACACTGCTACATGTGCTCTATACCCACGCTCTATGTACAGGCATACACATGTATACTTAAAGTGTAACCAGCTGTCCTATCAGTAGACACAATAGAGCTCACTCAAATACACTCACTTTGTAGGTACTCATAACAGAATGCATATGCATAACATGTGGTAGCACCCACTATGCAGTGATATGGTATACAGGTTGGTTCGTGTTCCCATGTATTCATTTGTATAGGGACAAATCCTGGAAAGAGTTGACTGAATGTCAATGCTATATATACAAATTGTGGTTCAACTTACCATGTTGGCTTAATAGGAAGCTGCAGGAGACAAGAACTCTGACCTTTCGTCACATCTTCTTTGAGGGAAGTGCGCCAGAAGTCACAATTGATCGTCTGTATCAATTGCTCAATTTCAGCCATAATTTACTCGCATCAGCTCCATTTGCTACCTGAGTACAATCCTACAGTTGCAGCTGTAGATCAGCACACATCTTCTAGTCAGTCACATGCATATATGTGGCCCAAACCCCATCTTCACCTTGCTTCCATTTCTGCATTACGGAAGAGGCCAGAAGAGGTTATCTGCATGGGGGATTTCCCAGGTGACATATTTCCAATCCCCATGGTCTTTCTTCCGCAGTGTTGTGCAGGAAAGGGCTGCAACATGAGCCATATGAGACTAGCAAAGTGTGTACTTTCTTGTTGCTTGGGCTACAAGTGCATAAATAGGCTAACCCATGCATGGCTTCCATTCAATTTGACATTGTACAGTACCTATTAGATTAGATTTCAACTTTCATTATACTACAAATCACAAATAATGCAGCAACAACTTCCAGACCTTGCACAACACAAAAGATTGAGTCCATTTTCTGCATTTTTCTGTGTTGACTCCATCAGGTTTGCTGACTGTTATATCAACCTGGACAGGTCTCTGTTGGGTCAGTCACACTGAGCTATGCAACCCTGCATGGTCCAGTCCCTGGTAGTGTTTAGTGAGTCATACAATTACACCAACTTCTCTTATATATTTACATAGATAGTATAATTATATTATTACTGTATATGTACAATGTCACAGACTATATCAGCAGTGATCACGAACCTGTACTTTCAATATGCCATGTGTCGTGCATGCAAACACGGATGACAAGTTTGTGTTTATCATATAATATATTCATCTTTTGTACTATGTCATGTCTTCATTCAAATGCCAATGTTTAAACAACTTCAATACACACATTACACTGTATGTAATCAAGGACAATGGAGAGTGTATACGTACATACTTCAATATATCAACGTTGTTGTATTTGTACTCAGACTACTTGTGAAACTATAATGCTTTACTTGTAAATAGAGGAGCTGAGAGTTCTGACTATGAAGGAGATAGATCTTGTACAGTTTCTTTGTGAACTGAACTATGAGACATAGACCTCAAGTTCTTCTACCCCAATGTCAAAACGGACAAGACAAAACCTCACTTCTATCTTCTCTGTCACTGTGTTGTCCAACTCTCTATAGAACCACGGTCTGTTTGGTCCATCACAACAGGTGCTTCCCTCAGCACAGCCCTTGCCATCCCAGAGAGGGTTGTCCAGGTACCAATATGGCTTGCTGTGTGACCCTGTATTACCTGACTCACAAAAGAAGTGATTTCCAACGAACGGAGGTGCAGATGTACTACTCTTCAATGGAGGTGGGGCACAGGGACATCTACCAGTAGTTCTTCAGGTCTTTTGATGAGCCAGAGGCGAATGTCCACACATGGTGACGAGGGTTGCCATAGGTAACAGACAAACCATCCACATAGTAGCGCTCAAGTGTAGACTGTCCACGGTAGTAGTAGCTATAGAAAGCAAGAGTGTCATGATGCTGGTACCCCAGTGCTCTCCCACAGACCTTGTTGTACGAACCATCAAATGCTGGTAGTGTTAGTGAAGTGCACCGTTGTTCAGGTGCGCTCCGCCCACACATTCTCTTGGGAGAAGAAATATTCCTAATCCACCTGGACAGGTCTCTGTTGGGTCAGTCATATTGATGTATGCCACCCTGGTCCAACCCCCAGTAGTGTTCCCACAGTGAGTCAGGTTCATTGCACAATACATCCTGATAGCAGTGCCATTGGAGGTGGAGATCCATTAGTACCCAGATTGGGCAGTAGACAAACTACACTGGTAGATGTGCTTGCAAGATGAAGTTGGCTTCTCTTTTGACTGACCACTGGACCCAGTATGACAAAGCATGCAAAATGTCAAGTCAGGATCTCTTTTCAGTTCTGCCTTAATTTCTTCGGTAAGATTTGCTCGAATGTCTTGTATCAGCTGTAGATGTGCAGCATCACTAATTTTTAAAAGTTACAAGTGCCAGTAGCCCCCTGTGGACCAGGTGGCCCCCTCACTCCTGGCAACCCTTTCATCCCCACCATCCCAGCTTCTCCTCTGACTCCATTGTCACTTTTCACTCCTCTCTCTCCTTTCACTCCTTGCTTGCCAACTGGTCCTTCATTCCCCTTTGGTCCAACAACACCAGGAGGCCCCACTGGTCCCTGCTGACCGAAAATGGTGACAGTAGCCTGTCCACTTGGAGGGGCTATGCAGGTACTGATGTTATTTGGAACATTTTCCTGGCTGTGAACCACAGCTAGGTAAGAGAGGACAGTGAGGAACAGAGCTGTCAACATTACTGCAAATACCCAGCCGATGCTGATGGGAGAGTAGACTGCTGACAGTGAAACCGGGACTCTGTAGATTCACTGCTAATCTTATGAAGTCTGTATTCATCAGTGCATTAGTTATAGCCCTTCAACTTGTAGGACTTCCTCAGATGTGGTTATATACTGCATGCACCATTATGTGTTGCAAGCATACATTGACTACATACTTGTTATGGAAGACCTTCATATAGTCAGTGATCGTGAGTAGCTATAGTGTGGAGACCATCTGTAGCAAATGGAATGATGAGACACAGAACACTGTGAAAGGCAGGCAGTTACTACCTTCGAGTGATTTAAATGTTTATCTGCAATAATGACATGTTTCATTCAATGTGTTCCATGCACCACCCATAGAAGCAAAGGGTAACAACATTTAGCTGATAGTAGCTGACAGTTACCGCTGAAATATGATTGTACAATCTAGTTTCTTGTAATTGTCCATTTAGCAAATCTCTCTCACAGAATACTGGAGCTGCACTTTGATCACAAGGATATGATAATTCATTCTGTGGACGCCATGCATGCAGCGTGTGAGTGGACATGCTGTATGTTGTGTGTCTAAGGTCACTGAATGGCTAGTCATAGCATGTTATTCTGAAGTTGTAGCTCTTCTGAAGTACTACACAATCTCACAGTTATCACCAAGTCAATTAGTCATGTACCACTAGCTGGTGTGTACTTCCTAACAAGGTCTGAAGTCTGACACACACACTTTAATGCATTCCATGTTTGGTGTTAGTTTCAGTGTATGTGCTAACTGTAAAGGGTCATGACATGTCATGTAATTGCCTGTGTTGTTTGTGATTTGAGTGGTAATGGCTGTGTACATGATACGTTGTTAGTCAAAAGGTCACTGAGTGGACATATCAAATTATCATGTTGTTCTACCGTCGTAGCTCTTCTGAAACACTACACAATCTGACATTATGTCTGTAAGTAAATTAGACATGCACCACATGCACCTATCTAGGTCTGAAGTCTGACATACATACACTTTATTGTATTCAGCTGAGGCCCACATAGTGAAGTGCTGCAGGTTTCACACCTCCCAAAGGATTATTTGTATTGGCTTACTGATTGGATATTACTGACAACCACAACACAACAGTGTGGGTCCATTATTCTCCACCCTTCTCTCTCTCTATGTGTGTGTGTGTGTGTGTGTGTGTGTGTGTGTGTGTGTGTGTGTGTGTGTGTGTGTGTGTGTGTGTGTGTGTGTGTTTGTGTTTGTGTGTCAGTACAGTCTACACAATATATCAAACGAAGTGGAGTGAACACACATGCAGAGGATGGAAAGCATAGGAGGATAGATGGCAGTGATTAGTGTAGGTGGAGAGATTCCACAGGCAGGTGTTCATGTGCATGTATGATAATGTGTTAGTAAGCATCACTTTAATTCATGAGAACCAGCAAACCCCCCCCCCCCCACACACACACACTGCCACACTCCACGCACATCTGTTGTTCTCCCTCACAAGAGAGAGGAGATGCACGCAACTAGTCTGAAATAAGTCGTCCAATGATATTGGTATGGTACTGGAACCACTGACAATAAATCACATTATCTACATGATGCCATTGTTAGAATGTGATGAGGTGAAGGAAGCGAATGCTGCCAGCTATCTGTCACAGCCATAATAGGTAAACTGGATCGAAGCCATGTAAAATTACTCCACCACGCATACCAGCTTGGTTCTACAATGAACTGTCAAACAGCACGTGCACTTGTGCTGAGACCCCTAACCACTAGGAGGACAGCAGCACAAAGTTGCAATGCAGTCCTAAGGAGATAGCACACAGAGAAGCTTCTGAAGTATATGGCGTGGGGGTGGGGGCGGAGTGTGGGGAGGGGATGGGATAGTGCAAAGGTATTGAAGGGAAGGGAAAGAGTACTGATAAAAGTGAGGTATATGAGGCACCATGCTGTGTGTAAGTGGACATGGTGAATATTGAGTGACTAAGGTGATTGACTGCATGACTGCATCTTATTAGCATGTATTTTCAAGTTGTACTTCTTCTGAAGTGCTATATACACAATCTTACAGTTGCCTCTGAGTCAATCAGACATGTACACCTAGCTAGCTCGTGTACAGTAAGTCACTTAGACATGTATGTACCCTTAATTAGCTGGTGTACACTAGTATCAAAGTCAATTTAGACATGTACCCTTAGCTGGTGTGCAGTACTTATATAAGTCAATTTAGACATGTACCCTTAGCTGGTGTGCAGTACTTATATAAGTCCATTTATAGACATGTACCCTTAGCTGGTGTGCAGTGTATAAGTCAATTTTATACATGTACCCTTAGCTGGTGTGCAGTGTATAAGTCAATTTTATACATGTACCCTTAGTTGGTGTGCATTACTTATATAAGTCAATTTAGACATGTCCCATTAGCTGGTGTGCAGTACTTATATAAGTCAATTTAGACATGTACCCTTAGCTGGTGTGCAGTACTTATATAAGTCAATTTAGACATGTACCCTTAGCTGGTGCTGGTCTCAGTGCATTAATTAGATTCGTGTACATGCACACTTGTACACAATTATTGGGCACAATAATTATTAAGTCTACCTGATGAGTGGCAGCTAACTTTGTAGTATGGCATGTGCATGGATGTTTTCTTCGATGAGGTCAAGTGTATAGCTGGAGAATGTGAATGTGCATGTGTGTGTGTGTGTGTGTGTGTGTGTGTGTGTGTGTGTGTGTGTGTGTGTGTGTGTGTGTGTGTGTGTGTGTGTGTGTGTGTGTGTGTGTGTGTGTGTGTGTGTGTTGTGTGTGTGAGAGAGAGAGAGCTCAAGTGTGTATGTGTGTATTTGCTTGTTCTCCTATTCCTCTTATTCTTTCCAACTAATACTGCAAAGTGTATCACTCCCATGCCACTTGATCTTCTCCCACATTTCAGTACAGTCTACATTAATATTTATATATTTCCTGCATCTGCAGTACATATTTTGTACCTTCGTTCAACCAACATGGATCCCAGAGAGCCTCAGACAGCTGTTTTGCCCTAATAGGGGCTCATCAGTGTAATGTACTGACTCCCTTAATTATCTGTTTCAGTTGTCATCCAACATGAACAGTCAGTATATATACCACACTAATTAGCCCCAATCAGGACGAAACAACTGTCTGTGGCTCTCCATCTTTGTTGGATGACTGGGGGAAGGCAACCACTGGTTGCCGCTCAATAGGGAATCCTGCTCACAATTGTGACCTTTCGTACAGGGAGTATATAAATAGAACTCACTTGTCTAGCATAACTGACACTTCGTATAGGCATCATTGCGACTGGACTATTACTTAGCCCGTTCAGGTAACTGCTGTGCAAGGATTATGGCTGTAGCAGCTGCCGGAGAGGTCATCGCCATAGCCGATTTCAGAGGACTGAAAAATGTCCTTGACGCACTTGGTAGTATACAGCGAAAAATTGCTATCGGCGTCGCTAATGAGAGTGACGACAACTGGACTGCCATCGGGACCCATTTCTATTCTGGAACCTCAGATGTGATTTTGCCGAATGTAGTACCGAAAAAGAAGGTCGCATTATACACTGCTCGCAAGACTGCTGGCCCTGTAGCTACTGGAGCTGTTGGTGTTATGGGCTATAAGATGGGCAATGGAAACACCCTCGGCGTCATGTTCAGTGTTCCTTTCGATTACAATTTGTATAGCAACTGGTGGAACACAAAGGTGTATGAAGGAGATAAACCTGCTGACAAGAATATGTACCATGATCTGTATGACAACGCTGATTTCAAGGGAGATGATCATTGGCATGAGAAAGACATTGGCGGAGGATATGCAGTGAGGGGAGCTATGTCAAGCTCTGGCCAATGCACATTCGAGTGCTACATAAAGAAGAAGTAGCTAGTCTTTCTGAACCCTTCTATATAGAGTTGTTCTAAATGACTGTTTGTATATGAAAGTGATGTAGTCACATGCATGTAGTTGCATGTAGTTATTCTTTCTGAACTCTTCAAGTGCTGTTTCAAATTTGTGAAATTGTTGTAGTCATGCATGTGCGTAGTTGCTTTATGAATTTGGTTGTAGGTACGAACTGTACAATATATACACAGTAAAAGGAAAGTGTTTTATGACTGATCATAATGGGTACTGGGAAAGTTGCATGCAAGTTGCACGTAGCGATGTCAATAAAATGACTTGTATATTGTCGCCAATGACATTAGGATTGCACAATACCAAGTCCACCTTGCAATCCTGACATTCCAAAATAGCATCCCTTAAAGTAAATACAAGATGGAACTAATAATAATAATTGTTACTCTTGAGATTTAGTTATAACTGCATAATATTATAGCTAGTTGTGACTAGCTAGCTGGCTAGCTATAGCTTTGTAACAAACATCTACCAATTTTGGTTTACAACTAGTACACATATAAAAAGATTCGGGAGACTGCCTGTGGCAGCTGCAGTGGTGAGCAAAGACTAAACAAATTATCATTGTATACATTATGCTATACACCCCATGCCTCAGGAAGACCTGCATGCCCATAACTAGAAACAAATTGTAATTTTTCCTAGCGTGGACTACTATAAAGATGACCACCAGGGAGAAAAAGAATTCAAGTGATCCAGAAAGACTTTGCTATGTATTTTACCCATGCAATCGAGAGGCAGAGGAAGTAAACCCTGAATATACTGTACCTATAATAATGTGGGATAGGTCAGACCACCTCCACGGAATCTCTTTGTTGGGACACACACCACATCATGCCACCATCCTTTGAGACAACTAGGTCATGTTTACAGGCAACCCACTCTCCCTTGAATGGGACAGATCATAACAGGGACATGCAAACAGTCTTTGTAGAGTATGTACATGTGCATTGGCCCATGCATCAGGCCATCAGACCATCGCCTAGCTCCCAGCAGGTCAGGCTGGGTCAAGCAAACAGCCACCTCCAAATCTCTCAGATGAAATGAGTAGCTTACATAATTATAGCAGGTCGATAATGGGGAGTCACTCAGATAGATGCAAAGGTCAAGGGGTCAAGCAAACATTAGGCAAGTATCATGCATAGCATAGGAGAAACCACGTCACTTTCTCATTCTGAGCAAGATAATTGTGTGCTACTCTTTAGAGCAGATCACTGTATGTATGCAACCATACACTGTACATCCACACAATGCCTGGCAATCGCAAAGAGACTTCACAGTGCCTATTCTTTGGTAGCTGCTTCCTCCTGGGAGCAAAAGTTTCCTCCCCAGTGGAATTGGAAATGGGAAGAGGAACTGGGTACAAGCTAGGTATATATACTATGTACGTACATACAGTGGGCCCAGCCTGTCACAAATAATATACAGCACTCTGAAAGGGTATATTTTGGGTGCAGTGTGCTGTCCTTGTTCACATGATGACCCACTCAAGCATACCCTAAATCTGAAGTGAGGGCTTCTCAGCTGGCTCAGGCATCAGAAAGGGTTGGTTCTCTAATACCAGCTTCACAACAGGGTTGAAGATCTTCGCCCTGAAGAAGACCAGAGCATCTGGTCAAAACGTCGGCAAGGTTTTCAACCCTGTTGTGAAGCTGGTATTAGAGAACCAACCCTTTCTGATACCCTAAACCTGTTTCATGACAGAATGTCCGAATTTGCCATGATTATATACAACTATTCAATGCTACTGCTGCAAGCTGTTTGGGGAGACAAGGAATTTGATGCAAAGGTCTATTTACCCACATACTCAAAGGTGTTTAGCAGTATAGGGATTACGCCTACAAACAATATTTCTGCAATGTTGGGTAGAATGAAGCAGTAATTACAATATGCATGGCTTCACATGTGTGATTAACTTGCCAATGTATTGATATGTAGCTTCCTCCTGGTCTCACCCAGGCATTGTATGCTACCAACAGCACCTCAGCTCAATTACAAACACTCAAGCAGAAATCAGTGCCAGTAATGGCCTATCCTGAAAGAATTGTGCATTGGAGAGGGGGAGTTGCACAGACCCAATAGAAATATATGCACATATATAATTATAGGCACCAGCTGAGCGGAACAATAATCAGCGAAAGCTGCATGCCACCAAGGTTCATCAGCCCAGCTGCAAAGGTGTGTAGCAGCAATCTAGATTTCACTGCTTGTTTCCTGACTATCCTCTTGTTAGCTATTCAGAGTAGCACAGTGTATGAACATGTAACATATGCACTATAATACCACAGTGAGACCTATACACCAAAGCCAGTTAAAGTATTTTATGCCTGTAGACCTCTATATAAATGGAAAGCTGATGATCACCATGGAGAGGAAGAATAGTTTCAGAAAAACAAACATTACATTACTATTTCAGCATAGGGCAGAAGTAAGCATTGAATATATACAATTATATTTAATGTGGAATAGGCCAGGCCATGGCCATGCATGCCAACTAGGTGGGAACCTTCAATCTTCATTAATACAAATGTTAACTCGCACATCAGGCCACTCTCCTTTGGGACAACTATGTCCTGTTTACAGGCTGCCCCACTCTCCCTTGGGACAGATCATAACAGGGTCAAGCAAACAGTCACCTCCAATCTTATTTGAAGACAGGTCGGCCCACACATCAGGCCACTCCCTCAGAGAAGGTCGGGCTGGGTCGTCTTAATGGGGAGTCACCTTGACGAACAGGCAACAAGAGCATGCATGTGAAAACAGAAGCACCCTTTGGGCCGTGCTAGCCCACTATGTAACCATTCCTGCATAGACACCACATAGGCAGCTTATATAACAATATATAATAGATGTAGATACAAAAACCAGAGGCTCAGTGGTCAGTATTATTTGAAATTAACAGTCTTTAAAGTTTGCTTCAGTTTACTTGCTCAGCTCCATTCACTACCTGCAGCTTAGGTAGGATGCAAACTCTTATTTATGCGCAGTCTCATGTGGCCCAAACCCTGTCCTCTCTCCTGTCTCCGTTTTGCAGAAGTGGCCAGAAGGGGTGTCTGGCAGATATCCATGCATGATTACATTATGTCATTCCCCAAGACTTCTCCTTAGTGTAGCATAGGAAAGGATAATTACAGTAAAGAGACATATCTTATCAGTTATGTAAATTTTAAGCTAGAGATAACCTGTCCTACAACACTTCAAACATACATTCAACAGCAAGCTACGTGCATGTAGCTATATCTAGGACCAGCTGGTACTAGATATAGACACCTTAAAGTTCATAAAATGTTCAATATCTATGCTGATGAATATAGCGTGAAGACTAGAATGAAGTAATTCAGGAGGCTGTACTGCCAGTCGCAGGCATTTAGCTACTGAGACTGCTAGGTTCCAGGAACTTACACATAGTTGTGCTTATATAAATTATATCGAATATTTAGTATGCTTCCTGTTACAGACAAGTAATAATTTAGACCCTACTGGTGGACATTAGACAGCAGGAAATCCACCGATACCAAATTTTGTGGAGCTGTTATTGTATATAATCATAGATACTATGGGTGCATAGCTATATATAGAACCTAAAGGGAATGCCCAGGGATGGCAGACAAGTTGGAAGTGTCTCTGGAGGCATGGAAAGCTTCCCTCAGAGAGCATCACAGCATGCTAAGAACTGGAATCATTGTTGCTAACATCTTGCCCGCTCTTCATTCTGTGTTAACAGAGGAGTATCTGTGTATTGAGGGCAAAGAAGGTGACGCTGCCCATGTTGATGAGTTGGTCAGGATCCTGCTCACCAAAATTACTCAACTTTTGAAAGTGTTTGCTCTGCTCTTAAAAAGAATGGTTACAATCACTGGGCAAGCAAGCTCAGAGATGAAGGTACCATTTGTGACAGTGACTGCATTCTAGCATGGCATTGCATGTTTCACCAGAAATTGATCAGGTCATTAGCTACATAGCTGTCTGGACCAGAACTGTACATGGACTTTAAGCATTGTTCTTTAGCTACAAATTCAGGGTAGTTAGAGTGGACCTCTTGTCACTATTACCAATAGCTAGAATCTTTGCCTCCGGCTGTCTCAATAAGCTAGCTAGCTACCACTTAGCTTGCTACAAGCCATCACCATAGTTAGCTAGTTGCATAGTTTTGGGCTGCCATGCATAGTTGTTGATGTTACTTTTGTCAGCTCTTCATGGGGGCTTATAATTTGTAGCCAATCCCCATGCTTGCACACAATCTCCCAAAAATATATCGCGGCACCAATTTTAGCTTATTCTGCCATTTCGACTATTTGGCCATACTGCCATTTCCACTGCCCATTTCTAACAGGCTATCTGATCAGTCTGTGTAGTTTAATGTGTGCATGTGCTGACATTGATGCCTGTATGACATCGAACAGTCTAACATCCTGCTAGATGGTCCCACCCATAACTAGCTAGCCAACAGAAAACCACTAGTTGGGGTACATAATTTTATGTCATTATATAGTTTATGAAGTGAATAATTTCAGTACACAATAACACTGTTTCTGAATGTCCTTTTTGCCTTGCATTGTTACAGTATTAAATGTCCCCAAGCTGCTGAGTCACTCCTTGCTTCTAAACTAAATAACGTAGATTTCTAGTTCTACAACACCAATATTTGCCTCACTACTGGCACACATCTGCACTACTATGTTCTCTGTCACTGTGGAGTTCAACTCTCTATAGAACCACGGTCTGTTTGGCCCATCACAACAGGTACTTCCTTCAACACATCCCTTGCCATCCCATAGAGGGTCATCAAGATACCATTCTGGAGTATAATTCCCTGTAGCACCTGACTCACAAAAGAAGTGACTTCCCACAAATGAGGGTGCAGATGTAGGACCACTTAGGGGAGGTAGAGCACATGGACATCTAGCATGGTAGTCTGTCCTATCTTTTGATAAGCCAGAGGCAAATGTCCACACATGGTGACGAGGGTTGCCATAGGTAACAGACAAACCAACTGCATAAATGTAAACCAAAGCAAAGTGGGAGAGCAAGAAGGCCGATGTAGCAGAATACTGGTAGCCCAGTGCTCTTCCACAGACCTTGGTGTATGAACCCGCATATTCTGGTAGTCTCACCGAACTGCACCCTGTTATGGACGTGCTCCGCCCGCACATTCTCTTTGGAGTAGAAATGTACCTCGATCTACCTGGACAGGTCTCTGTTGGATCAGTCATATTGATGTATGCCACCCTGGTCCAGCCCCCAGTAGTGTTCCCACAGTGAGTCAGGTTCATTGCACAATACATCCTGATAGCAGTGCCACTGGAGGTGGTGATCCAGTAGTACCCAGATTGGGCAGTGTTTGCAGTGCAGTAATAAATTTGCTTACAAGACAGAGCAGGCCTAGCCTTTGCCTCTCCATTGAATCCTATCAGGAATTGCAGGCAGTTGTGTTCATCATAGGTGCAATTGCAGGTACCGGTAGCCCCAACTGCACCAGGTGGCCCCCTCACTCCTGGTAGACCAGGTGGACCAGGTGGTCCATGGGGGCCATCATTGCCGGGGTAACCATGTGCACCATCAACTCCACGACGACCACTGCGACCAGTTGCACCTGGAAGGCCAGGATCACCTCGAGGGCCTACTGGACCACTCTCCCCTTGTTTACCCTTCTCCCCTCTCACACCTGGCAACCCTTTCATCCCCACCATCCCAGCTTCTCCTCTGACTCCCTTGTCACCTTTCACTCCTCTCTCTCCTTTCACTCCTTGCTTGCCAACTGGTCCCTCAATCCCCTTTGGTCCAACAACACCAGGGGGGCCCGCTGGTCCCTGCTGACCGAGGATGGTGACAGTAGCCTGTCCACTTGGAGGTGCTATGCTGCAGGCACTGATGTTATTGGGTACAGGTTCCTGGCTGTGGACCACAGCTAGGGAATAAAAGAGAACAGCGAGCAACATAGCTGCCAACATCGCAAGCCCCATATGCTGAGTCTCAAGAGGGACTGCTGACTGTGAAACTGAGTCACTTATTGTTACAGTTATTGTTATGCTTATGTTAATGAGTGCCACCAGGTAATATTTGGCTTGTAGATAATTGTTTTCAATTTTCAACCAGTGCATTAGGTCTACCTGTAGACACAATTCCATTAGTTAGCCATAATGTGTACCAAACCTGCAGGAAATGTAGATGAACAACAATTCTGCGCGTGTTTGCAGTATATAATTATATGTACTAGTTGTTAGAACACTCAGGAGCTTCACTAGTCATGGGCAAGTGGTTGCTAGCAGATTAAATTTTGTGTGTGTGCAGACGCACGACTCAACAACCACCAGAGACTCCAATCAATTATTACACAAGGACCACATGAATGTACAGTACACGTGCATATATACATTTGTCCTAGAAGGTTCTAGATCTTGTCATTACATATTAACAATTAAGAGTTACAACACGACATGTGAAAGTCATGCAACAGTACCCAAGGTACGTCTGCTTGCTACATGTGCACATGAGATGTCAGCAGAATCTCATTTGACAGGCAAGCAAGTAGAGTCGCGTCCAGCAGTTAACGGTGCCTGCTGTGTAACTGGGTGTGTTGTAAAAGCACTAAAGATAGCATTGTGGAACACATGCATGTGTTGGGTTAGAAGTACACAGAGACCTACCCTAAATGTGGTATCATGTGTATAGGATCAGATCAATGCAAGTCACTGTGGGAGGAAGGGCCTATGCTATGGTTCTGACCAGGGCCATAAAATTATGCTTGTAATGTACATATTTTGATGCGATGCAGTTCCTGTAATGTACCATGTATGCCATGCACACTATGATGGATTGTCCGCATTCTCGATCCACAGTACATGGCCATAACTAGAAATAATGGTACATGTGGCTATTGAAAGGGAGTCTTAGATAAAGCTAGAAGGAAAGGCAAATTTTTCCAGATACTAACCACATGCACTGCAATGAGAACCCACTGTATAAATGCAGCAATGTTGTTTCATAGCTACAAGACCCTTCCTTCACTGTTTTGTGCTATAGGGATGGCACCCAAGACTAGCAACGTTCCTGTTGTTCAAGTTAACATAATAATACTAAATGGCCTTCAGCACCACTGGATGTTGCAGAACCTCGGATCGATCATGGAAGCTATATGGCCTAATCTGTAACTGATGCCTCAATACTGCCATGTGGCAGTACCTGCCGTACTGTACACATGGCAGCTACTACTGCCATACGTACATTTGTGTGTATGTAATAGAATGAGAATATACTGCAAGACATACAGTTGTGTGGTGCTCAACATTATATATAACCTATACACCCTATTATACAATACTGTTGTAGCTGTGGTGTCCATGAGGCACGCAAACAATTTACAGACATGGGAGAAGGATGGAGGGTATTTTGTGTACAGGAAACTGAAAGTGATAAGGCATGACAGCCTACTAACTTTGGAATCATTATGGTTGTGTGATAGCTATTGCTACTCAAGAATGCAGACATAGTTGCATTGCATGTGCAGGTCCTTGCAGGTCAGTATGTTTAAAGAAGCCTATCTATGCATGCATATGGCTGCAATGTATATGGTAATAGCTATCATACAACCATAATGATTCCAAAGTTAGTGAGCTGCATCTGCTATCATGCCCTTTCACTTTCAGTTTCCTGTACACAAAATGCCACCCATTCATCTCCCATGTCTGTAAAATTGTTTGCATGCCTTTTGGACACCATAGCTACTGTAACAACAGTATTATATAAAATAGGGTGTATTATATTGAGCGCAACACAATATACTTCACAATATAATATTATTCTCATTCTTAATATATATGCACAAATGTACGGCAGTAGTGCATGACTGAGTACACACACACAATGTGACTGTGCTGTATTCCATCTGTCTCAAATGCTCAGTGTCTCTTGCACTATACCTTCCACTGAACTGCAATCACGTGAGCTTGTATAGTATTTATGCTGTTTAGATTTACTAGATACAGCCATGATGGAGTGCATGCATATGGGTGTGTGGCAAAGATTGCATGGCTCTCTGCATGACAGATTGGATCGGATTGGGATCTTATTTTAATGCAGGGAAACCTTTATATTAGCCATAGGGCTACCCCTCCAGTCACCCACAACACATACTGTACAACATACGTACATGCAACACATATATACTTGTTAGGTAATAGTAGTCAGTCTGTTATCTGTTCACTGGGCAGGCTCTAACCTGGGACCTCCCAAAATTACTGGAACCAGGATCTTGTGCCTTGTGCTCCAGACTACCAGGCCTAGGACCCCCCAAATGAGATAGAGACTGTCACTCATGTAAGCAAACTCTGCAGCATGGCTCGTATTCCTCAACCTCTGTGATGGTTCATTTTACACATCCCTATAACAGGTCACCTACATACAAATGCAACTTAACAGGCTCAACTCAATAGCATGCAACAGCATATAGTGAGTTCATATACAGTTCCTGCAAAATCAAGACATCTACGTATAGCTGCTACTACTTACATATACCTAGCAAGCTCTATTGTCATGTTTGTGCATGCATGCATGACCAAAATGTCGATTCCAGCACCTGTATACACATACAATTGGCTGATCAATGTGACAAGCACAGAAGCACTCTCCATTACTGAGTGCCATTAACGCGGCACCAAATCCTGCACATGCACATGCATGGGTCATTATAAGTCTACACCCAGTTGGAGGACATTGCTTTACAGGATAAGTTATCAGAGCGGTGACAATTAAGTGTTCATTGCCTACACATATACCTTTGCTAATGATAATATCACTCACATCATGCACTGCATATGAGGTAGATAGAGTACAGCATATAGTTACTGCACCTGGCTACTGCTGTACATTCGTGTGTATATAATGGAATGAGAATATACTGTGAGGTATTTGTGACATTGTGGTGCTCAATATATAACCTATAGATCCTTATATTATACATACAATACTGTTGTAGCTGTGGTGTCCATGAGGCATGCAAACAATTTTACAGTTACAATTTTTCCATTTGTGTACAAGAAACTGAAAGTGAAAGGGCATATGATAACAGATGCAGCCCAGTAACTTGGAATGCTTGTATGATAGCTATTGTTATACTCTGCAGGCTGTAGCTGGCCATATATAGTTGTGTTGCTTGTGCAGGCCTATGCATGCTACAAGGATTTGGTGCTGTTAATGGTTCTGAATGGACTCAGCAATGAAGACCCTCTTAATATGGTATCTACACATAATATATGTGTAGGCATGTGTGTGCACGTGTCTGTGTCTTTCTGCCAAATGGTATAATTGCATTGCAGATACTAATGCCTCCATGTGTCAGCTTCTTAACTTATCTCTGCACTGTGTGCGTTTGCTAGCAAGGCTTAATTCTTATATTTCTAATGTATGTCATAGTTATACCACTTGCATAGCAGGCTCTTCATGCATGCATACATGCTACAAGACGTTGATTCAGCACCTGTACATGTACATTGGACTATCTAGGCCTCTCCATTACTAAGCCTATTCAGCAACATTATAATAATATACCAGAGCCCAATCCCTGCAGCATGGCAAGTGCCACCTATTTCCACCTTTCAGCTGGGCCATTATATAAACGTCTTGATTTTGCAGAAGCTGTATATGAACTCACTATACTGTTGTAATCGAGTTGAGCCCCTTTGTGTTTGTATGCAGGTGACCTGTTATGGACCTGGATGTGTAAAAATGAATCATTATAAGTTGAGGAACATGAGCTATGCTACAGGATTTGTTATACATGTGTGTGTGTGTAGGGAATGTCACTGTTTGATTGAGCCTGGGAGTGTGTATATATGCAATGTGAAACATTTATTCATCTTGCAGCTTGCAAGTCAAGACAGGGGCAATAGGCAGTCCATTCATGTTGCTCCAGGATGAAGTGGTTCCTAAAACATTTGTTCATGCATGGGTTCATTAGGTACTGAAGTAAAAAACTACAATGCATTTGTTATAGTAAATATATCACACCATGCATGAATATCATTTAACATTATTATGAATATGATACTTGCATTACTTGGGTTAACAGTATTGAGCTAGTCTATTAACTCACAACTCTGTTGAACCATGTTAAGTAAGCTGTTATTGCAAGTTCATAAGATCTTTTACAACTCCAGTTAACTAAGGCAGTTGGTGCAGTGGTGACCTTCACCATGAATACAATTAGCATGCTATGAATATGCTTATAGTTTCTATATATACCTATGCCATAAGCACAGTTCTCGATTTGAGGTGCAACAATGGCAAGCAACAACTGGGCTCTCCTTGTAGCAGGCAGCAGTGGTTATGGCAACTATCGCCACCAGGTACAGTGTGCATGTGCATATATCATTGGTCACATGTTGAGGCTAGTACTGGGTAAGAGTCAACGAGTGCCTTCTAGTCGTGCTTCACCCCTTGTACAACCCCTTCACAAAGGGTTATATAATTGTTTGTGCATGATAACCACCACTAGTGCAAGTAGTGTGTTTGTGCTATATAGATAATGGAAGGAAAACGTGGCACACTCCACCAGTGTGCGCAATGCAAATTGCTGAAGGTCGTGGGGGCATTAAGCGCCACCATCGATCAGAGCAAGTTGGAGTAGGAAGCAGCAGCAACATGCATCTTACATGCATAGGGGCAATGACAAGGGCACTTGTGCCTATGCAAGTTGCTTGTTATTGGTGCATTCTGTGTGCCACCATCCTAAATATCCACAAGAAATATTAATTTTCTACAAAAATACCAAGGATGTATATAGAGGTGGCACAAGAAGCTTAAGTACAGAAAGAAGTAAAACCAGGTACAGTGTGGAGCATTAACAATGGTCACTACGTACATGCAAGAATGTTGCATCGTAGTCCCAAATCCTTGAATGTAGGGGCCTTGGTTAATTTTCCACTGTACCAGCTAGCTTTTACTTGTTTCTGCACTTTTTATGCCATCCCTAGCTAGCTACTCACATCCTTGCTTTATTTGTAGAAACTGTTTATTATTTCTTTTCTTTCTGTATTCTTTATGTGTGCAAGCTGCACACATGCAAAGTGCAACTAGAGGATATCCATGCAGGTTACAGTATAGGACCTTATTTCTGTAATCCTGGAGCTCGAGGTGTCAGCTAGCACCTAGCTTCCGTGCTAGTCCCCCACCTAAGAGCGTAGAATCAGCGACCGAAAGTTAGCTGAGTGTCCTTTGAAACGACGCGCAAGCTAACTTCGACCAAAGCCCTTGTCTCGTACACACCTTAAACGCGGTGTTGGCTGGCTTTGAACAGAAATTAAAGGAACAATAGGCGGAGAAAGACGGTAATTCCAGTCATAAACGCAGCCTAAAAACGTAGTGAAATCAATAGAAATTCTTTGCTGCCTACTTAGCTACATTACTATTCTGAGCTATTACAACCATTTACATGCAGTAGATAAATGTACTTATTATATTCATAGCATTTGGAATCCTATGGACGTCGAACTATAGTCTCGCGCGCCAGCCCTTATTTCCCTTATTGCGCAATAATAGGGGCTGGAGCGCGAGACTAGTCGAACTAGTACTGTGCAATGAGTAATTGAGTGTGTGCTAAAATGGGGGCATCTAGGAGCTAAGTGCCAGGATTAAAGGAGGTACACTCGCTGGTGCAGAAGAACCAGATGACAGGACTTACGAAGATAAATGATGCGGTATTAGCCCATTAGCAGAGATGCCAGAGAAAGCCATTGAGCGACGGGAAATCAGCAGTGATATCTTCAATTGATAAGAAACTGACAAGGGACTATGGTAGAGTTATGCTTCACGATGTATCCTGCACTCTGTTCTGCCCTCTGCTCTCCTCTTGTTCAGGCGGATGTGTGCCATGCTTATCAGATCCTTCGTGCACATGGTATACCAGATGACCACATTGTTGTCATGATGTATGATGACATTGCATACAACTATCAGTGAGTTTATGTTGCATGGACATTTGGACTTGAACTAACTGTAGCTAGTGTCATGTACTAAGCCTAGTGGTATTCAAATTGAAGTTTAACATTCCATCTTGGGACCAGGCACCATCATCGATATCTCCACAAGTTGGAGTGGGATGCAACCACTTGCACATGAGCACAAAGTGAACTGTTCAGGCTCATCCTAATAGCTTCACAATCAGAGTGGTATAGTTGTCTTTTGCACCTCAATACTGTTGAAATTCAAGTGCAGGCCAGTGAGGAAACCACCCTCCCATTCATTTCTTCAGTGGAAACTCTAATAATCAGTTAAACATGCAGCTGTTTTGATCCATGGGACCTCATTACATTTTGGCAAGCTTTATATAAAATACATACGCGCGTATGTAGAACGGAATGAGAATTGAACTGTGCAAGTCCTGAACTAAGTGTGAAGATACCAGTGCCCAAGTACCATAAAATAGCATTGCCATTATAATAATTGCTCTGCTGTCTGTTTTGCATTAATTTGCATGTCATGTTGTTATACTATACAGAAACCCTGACCAGGGCAAGATCTATAACAAGGTGTGTGCGCGCATGTGTGTCCATGTGTGTGTGTGTGTGTGTGTGTGTGTGTGTGTGTGTGTGTGTGTGTGTGTGTGTGTGTGTGTGTGTGTGCGTGTGTGTGTGTGTGTGTGTGCGCGCGTGTGTGTGTGCAGAGAGAGAAGTGTGTGTGTGTGTGCGTGCATGTGTGTCCATATGTGTGTGCGTGTGTGTGTGTGTGCGTGTGTGTGTGTGTGTGTGTGTGTGTGTGTGTGTGTGTGTGTGTGTGTGTGTGTGTGTGTGTGTGTGTGTGTGTGCAGAGAGAGAGAGAAGTGTGTGCATGCACATGTGTTGCTGGCATATCTTCTATGATTAAATGATCAAGGTTACCCTAGCTACGATTGCCATATTGGGACACCGATTGAAGGGCCCCGGCCCTATATTGTACTCTCCTCCTTCATGTGCAAAATAACAAGCACATCCTCATTTTGTCAATCAGTAAAGCAGTAAGCAAAGCATTTTCATACTATGTATGGGTGCTTTCACTGGAAGACTGCCTGCCTATAGCCTGGAGAAGCCCAAGCCAAACAGCAGTCTATGGAATCTTGATATTATGTATTCACTGATATCAGCTGCTGCATCGATCCCCAACATAAACATCCCTATAATATAAACAATTGAACATTCACAGCACGCTTATGGCGAAATTGCGCTAGGAAATAGTTTGAGTTCAGGGCTAGGGGCACCCCAGCACCCCACAAAATACTTGTCTAATTATGGCTCACCACATTCTTCTAATTGTCAATTCACCCAGTTATTCATGAATTTGTCACTGCCCCAAACTGGCAGTTAATCCTGTTCACTATAATGTCCTCCTTCCACTGCAGCCCAATGGCCCTGACGTGTATACAGGAGTTCTTAAGGACTATACTGGAAGCGTGAGTGGCCCTTCAGATTCATGCATGTTCTACAATATGCAGTGTACGTAGGTGGATGTATACTGCCAAAGAGTGAGATGGTGTACACCGCCATTCCCCATTAGGAGGTCAATCCAACTAACTTCCTCAGGATCTTGAGGGGTGACAAGGCTGGGATGGCTGGCATTGGCAGCGGGAAAGTCATCCAGAGGTGGGCATAGAGAGGTAGAACAGACAAGTGCTTACATGCATACTGCATGGATCAGTGTTAATTTTCTTCCAGAAATACGTACAGTTTAGAAAGGGTGCACGCACTTGGCTAATATTGCCTTTGTGAGGAGTGGCTTGTGGACAGTTGGGTATGTGAGAAGGTACAATATTAAAGTGCATAGGGAGAGCCTCATGACACATGCAGAGTTGGACTGGGCAAATTCTTGAGCAATCATGTAGCAGAAATAGGTTTAATACATGTATACAGTATTGTAACTGATGGAGACTTTCGTGGTTGAAACGTTTTACATCTATTTCTGCTACATGATTGCTCAAGAATTTGCCCAGTCCTACCTATGCTGTAGCAATGAGCCTCCACCAAATTACATGCAGAATGTAGTCCATGTGAATGTCACTGCCCACATGACTGGTGGTACCTCTCACGGAAGGTTTAGTGTCATATATTTCAAAACTCATGCCCTGACAAGGTTTGTTCTTGTAGAAGAAACCCTTCAAAAAGCGTAGAGAGAAGACTGGCATAGATGTGTGCATGCATGCTATTGTATGGCAGGATAATTATAAGGAAAGTCATGACTTTAAAGGAAGAACAGCCAAGGAAGGAAAAGCTTGCCACCAGCTGGTATAATAAACCTAGGTTGGCCTATTCTCTACAAGGGTTCTCAGTATATAGCAGCAGTGAGCAATTAATCTGCAAGGTTAGTTGAACCATTGCATCGTTCTGAACAATAGCCTATGTGTACATGTATAAGTCAAGAAAGGGTGAGTTGTCACCACCGGGTCTGTTGGCTT
>OZ025870.1:5121914-5254414 GCA_964019415.1 Ianthella basta | reverse complement strand
GTGTGAATAGCTTAGGCTAGTTCTATTTATAGAGTTAGTTATGTACACGTAATGTGTTCCATTATGGGTAACTATTCATTGTATACCTATATTATAGCAGTGTGTATTCAAGTTGCATTATAACAGCGATCATTGCACTTGAAAGGACTTATTTCAATTGCTAAGGAGCACCATACATGAAAATCTGAAACCACATGTAGAAAAATTGGAAATGTCGAAGGGAGATAAAGTCATCTGGTCTGCTATACGCTGCTGAAGCTCATGAATTGTCTAGCAAACAGCATGAGCAACACATTATGAATGGCTTACAGTAACTGCATGCCTTGGACTAAATGTTCTGGTATATACCAGACCTATAGTTATACATTGTACACTCAATCCCACAGGCAAAATTAATTGATACAGATCAAAGTCTTGGATTTCTCACATTGTATAATTCTTCAAAAATGAATAAAGTATGAAAGTGATAATGAGGAAATACTATACCAGTATAATGCAGTCTCAAACAAAAAATGCTGAGGCTGCTGGATATAAATGAAGTTACATGTGTTTATGAGTGCTTACAATGATATAATTTTTGTTCACCAAAATCTCTGTGTAAAAATTATTCGCTTCAAAATCAAATTACAAAACATAGATTTCTAACTCTTCAATTCCAATATTTGCCTGATTAATCCCATTCAAGAAACACATCCTCACTTCCAGGCTGTTGGTCACTGTGTTGTTCAGCTCTCTATAGAACCACGGTCTGTTTGGTCCATCACAACAGGTACTTCTCCGCGGACATCCACTGCCATCCCAGAGAGGGTCGCTCAGGTACCAATTGCGATAAGAACCAGAGTACCGTGACTTCCCTGATTCACAGAAGAAGTTGTTTCCCACAAATGGAGGCGCAGACGTGGCACCTTGGTTGTATCTAGAATACTTGTATGGGGCACAAGGGCACCTGCCCTGGTAGTTCTCATCTTCTGATGAGCCAGATGCAAATGTCCATACGTGTTGACGGTAGCTATAGTTACCGTAAGTAACAGACAAGCCATCAACATAACAGCTACTGAGAGTATTCTCCCCAATGTGGTAATTGTAGAAAGCACGAGTTCCTGAATTATACTGGTAGCCCAGTGCTCTCCCACAGACCTTGGTGTAAGAACCCTCATATCCAGGTAGTTTCACTGAGCTGCAACCTGACCCAGAAAAGCTCCGTCCACACATTCTCTTGGGAGAATATATGTTGGTCAATCCACCTGGACACCCTGAGTTGACTGCATTTATGTATGCCACCCTGGTCCAGCCCCCAGTAGTGTTCCCACAGTGAGTCAGGTTCATTGCACAATACATCCTGATAGCAGTGCCATTGGAGGTGGTGATCCAGTAGTACCCAGATGGGGCAGTAGACAAACTACACTGGTAGATGTGCTTACAAGAAGAAGCTGGCTCATTCTGTGACTGACCAATGAGCCCAGCAAGGTAGAAGATGCACTCTATTGTAATTGATTCTATTCCAAGTGAAAGCAGCAAAGGATATTTCCTCTCCAGTTCCTTAATAACTTCTTCAGTAAGATTTACTCGAATGTCTTGTGTCAGATGCTGAATTGTGTCATCACTAAAGTTACAAATGCCAGTATTTCCCTTTGGACCAGGTGGCCCCCTTACTCCTGGCAGACCAGGGCGACCGGGTGGTCCGTGGAGACCACTGATTCCAGGTTTGCCCTGAGGACCTTCAGCACCGCTCAGTCCTGGTTTGCCAATTACACCAGGCAGGCCGGGATCACCTCGGGGGCCTTCCAGACCACTCTCCCCTCGTTTACCCTTCTCCCCTTTCACACCTGGCAACCCTTTCATCCCCACCATCCCAGCCTCTCCTCTGACTCCCTTGTCACCTTTCACTCCTCTCTCTCCTTTCACTCCTTGCTTGCCAACTGGTCCCTCATTCCCCTTTGGTCCAACAGGACCCATATTTCCCGGAAACCCCTGCTGACCAAAGACGGTGAAGGTGATGTTTCCACTTGGAGGGATAATACAGACCTTGTCATCTGTCGCATTCTGGCTGTGGACCACAGCTAGAGAAGAGAGGACGCCAAAAAGCAAGGCTGCGTACATCTCAATCTTACAGAATCTACAGTATAACTGGAGTGAGATGCGCTCTTATATATACTGTACATGCGTATATACTACCCAGGCACCCTCATTAAACGCTATAGAATAACATATGGACATGTGTATATGTCCTTGTTGTTGTGTTGTAAATGTGGAAAATGTGACAAAACTAAATAGCCTCATTAAAATGTTAGTATTTTAAACAGTTTTAATACTGGCATGCAAGTACAAACAGAAATATGCATTAAAGTAATTCCAAGTTATGGAATTAGTCTTGTTGGTGCTTTTGCAGGGAAATTACATTTGGAGTCATGTTTCCAATTGAAGGGGATTGAGGGATCAGCTCAGATTTCCTCCCAAATTCAATCAGCCGTTATGCTTTTTGTGAAGAAGGAAATGAATTGTTCTTGCACATAATCGCTTTAGCAAGGAATGTCCCACAAAACCTAGTAAATTGTGTGCCAAAGTCTAGTCATTGTTACATGTGCTCTATGCGCACTCTAGTATACTAACATGCATAACCAGCTGTCCCATCAGTAGACACTATACACTATACACTCACACACTTTTACTACTCACTTTGTAGGTGCTCATAACAGAATGCATAACATGTGATAGCACTCACTATGCAGTGATATGGTATACAGGTTGGTTCATGTTCTCATGTATTCATTGGTATAGGGACAAATCCTGGAAGGAATTGACTGAATATCAATTCAGCTTACCATCTATATGCTGGCAGCTGCAGGAGACTAGAAGACTGGCCTTTGGACATGTCTGCTTCAATGGAAGTACATCAGTTGCAATCGATTGCCTGTATGAATTGCTCAGACTCTCTGTGCCCTCACATCCGCTCCATTTGCTACCTGAGTACACTCCTACAGTAGCAGCTGTATAGCTCAGCACACAATCTTCTAGTCAGTCTCATGTGGCCCAAACCCCATCCTCTCCTTGCCTCCATGTTTATATTACAGAAGAGGCCAGAAGAGGCAGTCTGGGTGATTTCCCAGGTAACACTATTTCCTTTCCCAAAGACCTTTTTTCCACAGCGTTGTGCAGGAAAGAGCTGCAACATGAGACTAGCAAAGTGTGTACCTTCTTGTACGTTGCTTGGGCTATAATTATATAAATAGGTTAGCCCATGGCTTAAAGTGGCATCATATTTAGAGGACCCATACATCTTAGCGGATGTATAAGGTGATATGAGCTATAATACGTATGTCCTGAAAGCCTCAAGGGCACATGCGATGCATTGCGTAGGTTGCTATAGCTACCAGCAGGTACTGGATACCTATCATATTAGTTTTCAACTTTCATTATACTGTTGAACATTGCATGAAGCTGAAAATGAAGTAATGGAAGTAACTATGTACATTGCCTAACTTGGGAAGTATATCACTCAAGATATTGCTAGTTAGATAACATAGGAATTCACACCAATCTACTGTGCATAGCTATGTCTATAGATATTCTTGCAAAATCATCTATTCCCAAAACATCTGTTGCTGCTCTTTGCTCCTGAACTAAGAAACGTAGATTTCCAATTCTTCCACTCCGATGTTTGCCCGACTATTCACGCACATCCTCACTTCTATGTTGTCTGTCACGGTGCCGTTCAACTCTCTATAGAACCACGGTCTGTTTGGTCCATTGCAGCAGCCACTGCCTCGAGCACATCCATTGCCGTCCCAGAGAGGGTCACTCAAGTACCATGATCTGTCGTAGTAGCCTGAATTGCCTGACTCGCAAAAGTAGTCACTTCCAACAAATGGAGGTGCAGACGTGTGACTCCTAAAGGGGGGCGGGGCACATGGACATCTACCTTGGTAGCTCGTCTGGTCCTTTGACGAGCCAGACGCAAATGTCCACACATGGTGACGAGGGTTGCCATAGGTAACAGACAAACCATCCACATAGTGGCTATTAAGTGCACGAGTAGACCACCCGCCATGGTGGTAGTTATTGAAAGCAAGAGTTTCTTCACACTGGTAGCCCAGTGCTCTCCCACAGACCTTGGTGTATGAACCCGCATATTCTGGTAGTCTCACCGAACTGCACCCAGTGGTCCTGCGCGCACACATTCTCTTGGGAGAATACATGTAATTTAATCCACCTGGACAGCCTGAGTAAATCACATTGATGTATGCCACCCTGGTCCAGCCCCCGGTAGTGTTCCCACAGTGAGTCAGGTTCATTTCACAATACATCCTAATAGCAGTGCCATTGGAGGTGGTGATCCAGTAATACCCAGATGGGGCAGTAGACAAACTACACTGGTAGATGTGCTTACAAGAAGTTGCTGAGTTATTCTGTGACTGACCATTGGACCCGACAAGGTAAGGGATGCACTCTATCCCAAGTGAAGCCAGTAAAGGGTATTTACTCTCCAGTGCCTGAATAACTTCTTCAGTAAGATTTGTTCGAATGTCTTGTGTTAACTGCCAATATGCAGCATCACTAAAGTTACAAGTGCCGGTAGACCCTTGTGAACCTGGTGGCCCCCTCACTCCTGGCGGACCTGGAGGGCCGGATGGACCATGGGGACCTTCTCTGCCGGGGTGACCACGTGAACCATCAACACCACGATAACCTCTTCGACCAATTGCACCAGGCAGGCCGGGATCACCTCGATGGCCTACTGGACCAGTCTCTCCTCGTTTACCCTTCTCCCCTCGCTTGCCAACTGGCCCCTCGCTCCCCTTTGGTCCAACAAGGCCAGGATTCCCCTCCGGTCCCTGCAGTCCGCGGATGGTGAAGGTAACATTTCCATTCGGAGGTTCTATGCAGGCACTGAGGTCTCTCACAATCCCATGGCTCTGGACCACAGCTAGGGAGAGGATGACAGTAAGAAGCAAGGTTGTATACATATCGATCTGAATCCACAGTATAACTGGGCAAGGTATTGTATCTCTTATATACACTCACTCACTAACAATGAAAAGGTTCTTGTGTATGTATAATATGCATCCATTCTGTCCCCCTGCTATGGAGAAGGTGACAATGCATTACGTATGTGGGACGTGTTTTGTACGTTCCAAGGTGAAGGTGAAGGTGACAGCGTGGAATTCTTGTGTTTCCCTGGCTGTGCAAGTGATGCTATGAATGTAACAGTCACGCACGGCTGTCATGTGCTTGGTAACTTTTAATGTGGTACAGTGGAACCTGTCTAAGATGGTCGCTGTTAGGCAGCCACCTCTCTAAAACAGCCAGCCCCCGTGGCCCCAAATAGCCCTAAAACATTGTAATCTACCTCTGTAGAGCATCCACCTCTCTATAAAGGTCTGTTAGAGCTGGCCCACAGGTGGCTGTCTTAGACAGGTTCCACTGTATAACTAATAGTGACATCATGCAATTTGGCCGTCATACCATTGCCATTTTGGCCAACCATTCTAAAATCAACCGCACCACACTAGTATACACGATGTCCAACACCTCCTGCAACTTGCACTGCTGTAGTTTTCATGTAGCAAATGAGTATGTACATAATGAGGCTGGTGGCTGTCTTAGACAGGTTGCACTGTGCTGTGTGTTTGCAGCAGATCTGCTTGCATTCCAATTAACAGGTATACAGTAAGTGATTTGGACATCTTCTGTGGATACATCTTCAGTGGAGTGAGTTGACCATTTGATGGATTGTGAGTGTGACCTTGCCAGGTGTTACCATGGTGATGAAGTGAGAGCTGACAAGTATAGTGATCAATGACTGTGGTGGTGAAGAGTGGGTCCAAGAAGCTGCCCAGCTAGGGGGGGGGGGGGGGGGGGGAGTGGGAGAAACCCAATACACTGAAAGTGTTCAATATGCACGGATTCTGAAAGGCCTCATGCAGATAACAGCACGTGTCAGCATTGTGAAGAAGCAACTTCAATTTCAAGCAGTTCTGTAGGACTTTGTTGCAACTCCAACAGTAGCCTACTATACAATTGTCAGTCCATGATCCCACTTCAAATTCACTGATCACAAGAAACTTGCAAAGTACTAAATGCCAGCTTGGTGCTATATACTCTGAATTGATTGTTAGTGCCCATCTTCCATTGTGTGCAAACAGGCAGTTGTACAGTAAGAAGAATGGAGACAGCAATTAACAGATCATGGATGCATAGAAATAGCACATGCACTGCTCATGCAGGCTCGCCCCACAATGCTCTGCATTCGTCTAGTAATTATAGTACGCTAAGCAGGCCTATAAATGCTTTAATTATATTTCACGAGGCACGAGGGCGCGAAGCGCCCGAGGGCGAGTGAAATAAAAAGCATATAGGCCGGCTTGTTGTTTTTCAAAAGTTAAGAAGAACGTAGCCCATTCGCTAAAGCCTCGAACGTTTCATTGCCAAGCGCAATGGGATCAGAATGCAATGCGCAAAAAAAAATTGGAAGGTTTTTTTTTGTAGAAGCGCTGCTCTTGTCGCCGCGGCCGGAGGAAATAGTATAACTTAGTCTAGCGGCTAGACCCTACTTTGTCATCGCGCGCGGGGGCAGAAGAAGTAGGGCGTTTATTAAGAACGTCGATTACGAACAACGTCGACGAATAATACTCATATCGAGAGCAAACGACGACCAGAGGGTGGAAAACGTCGTCGCCTAGGCTTTCCTCGACGATCGCGGGCTTCACAGCCTGCAGCGAACGTATTGATATAACTGCCGCCCTGTCTCTTCTTTGGTCAATAAGCACCGGTCTCTCCCTGATCGCTGCTGTGATCGAGGCAGCAGCGATCTCATTGGTCAGCGCGAGGTGTGGAATTTACACATTCTGCTAGACCCTACTTTTCTTCCGCCCCCGCGCGCGATAACAAAGTAGGGTCTAGCGGCTAGTTACATGAGGAAGCCATACATCAAAGCAAGCTGCAGTGTGCATAACGCCACTGTTTACGCTTTCACACCTCATAACACACGTACACTGCGTTGAATGGGGCTCTTATTAGCTTACCCAATCACTTTCTAGCCTTAAACAAACGTTTTGTTTACTGCTTTAGCAAAATGTCTTTGATGTTCATCACCTTGTGAACTTCCTCATGACCATTGGCTCTGGAATGATGAGTGCTTGGCACTTGGAAGCATGGTCATCAACATAAATTTATGCCTAGCACACGTGTATTTTTAAGGCAGTGACATGTAATTGTGCATGTAATGTCTTTAGTTTTCCTTTTCCGAGTTCACTTGATGGATCAACTTGAAGGTAGGTCTCGCCACTCCCAAGTTCTCTAGTCGTTTAAATCCTAGTACTCTCTAAAAAGAAAGTTCTCCTTTCATACGCTGCTTGTAGGACTTCTAATCATCTGCCCTAGTGCCGACTCAAGCGGCGCCGACGCTTTATTCCGTACGAGAGGCCGCTGACAGCCTTTTTTGCGACGTTTCTCGCCTTTCGCCTTGTTCTCTGAGAAGAGCGTATTCTCTGGTTCTATAGTAACTTCAGTCAGGTTCGTTCGGTAAATTCATTCGACAGCGAATTCAAGCGCTTATCCCTGCTGTTTGAAGCGTAACAAGTCAGTTATAACATGGCCGCTCGGGCGCTTAGCTAGCTGATTTATCGCACTCGGGCACTTCGCGCCCTCGTCTGATAAATCAGCCAGCGCCCTCGCGGCCATGTTATAACTAGTACTTGGACATGAAACGGATTGGCTGCCAAAGCTCCTGGTAAATTGATAACCTAATAGCAACAGAGATTCTCATCAATCACATGAGAACATACAACATCATTCAATACAGCAACAATAAACAATGATTTTAATACAAAAATTACCATAACTATACACACCATACACTGAGCAGCAATGTACGTTTGAGTTAATTGCACAAAACAGGACATGCCTTTGCACCAAGCAACAAATCAATATACAGCAAAGAATGAATCAACATAATGAGTGCCCGAGTCAGGGGAGATTTTGGGGTAGTCAATAAGGGGATTTTGAGGTCAATAAATTACAGATGGTACTTGATTAATTTGCAGCCAGTGCAAATTCATATTAAATATGAGGTGGGGTTGTGTAGAAATAGCACAAATGATACCCCATTCAGCAATTAACACATAATTTAAATAATACAATGTCATTCCATTTTTTAAGGGAAGAACAATGCTCACAGGATTTTAAATTGTGCAGCAGATCTGCTTGCAAGCCAATTAACAGGTACAGGAAGTGATTAGAACATCTTCTGTGGATACATCTTTGGGGGAGAGAGTTGGGAGACCAAGGGGGGCTGAGGACGAGAGGGCAGGTGGTATACATGGTGGTCATCAACAATCTCGAGGAAGTCCCATCCCGGATTGTTTGACAGGTTGTGGACGTGACCATGGTGGATGTTGCCATGCCGATGAGAAGAGAGCTGCCTGGTTGTAAACAAGGTCTGTGGTGGAGAGGAGTGGGGTCCCATAGGTCTGAGGGGAGCAGGAGAAACACAATACATTGAAAGTGCAAGGTGTGGAATGTTAAGGATCTCACGTATCAGCTGCAAAGCATGGCATTGTGTCAGTATCTTCATTTGTTAAACAAACTCTATTCAAACAGTTAGTGTGGCATTTCGTTATAGCTCTAACAACAACTTACTCAAGTTCCTCTCCGACAAAGATCTCTTGAGCAGCGACTGTTCCAAATAACGATGGATCTGATTGGCTGTTGAGCATCACATGACTCAGGTCTGCCCGAATGTGGCTAGGGGCCACCATAACACCTTGCTGCACCAACTGCCCAGCCCCAGCACAACCATAGACAGCAGAGGGGGCACTGACCTCAGTAGATTGTACACTGCTGCAAGGATATCCCTCATTCTCAGCTCCTCTTGGGTGGTCTTGAAGGACAGATGCCTTTGGCTGTAGTCCGCTGTGATCGACTCCTGCTTTGACGTTGTTACTGGTGTCCATCAGTGCTCCTGGAGTGCTGACACCATTGGCAGAAGTAGTCAAAGGAAGAGCGGCGTTGACAGTGATGGTGGGAATTGTAGGCTTGCTGGCAATGGCCACCATGCCATTGTCAACGGCAGGAGTACCCAAGGGGGAGTGACTGTACACTTTGGGGGACTTTGCTGCCCTTTTCTGTTGGAATTTGGCAACGAGTTCACTGTAAAGCTGTGGGTTGCTGAGGGTAGAAACATCAGGGAAGAGGAAGAAACAGTTGAAATCTGATCAAGAGATATTGGTAAGTCTCGTCACACCAGCAACTTCCCATATGTGAACACAATGGGAGTGCATCAACTCAGAGATTGACAAGAATTACTGACTGTTGTAGCCTGCTTACTTGTTTCGCAGCATCTTCCGGAGGTCATTCTTGAGTGAGTCCACATAGCCGGCACACTGAAACATCTTCTCTGGCTCCAACGAAGCAATGATACTGTTGGCTGTGCTTTTCAGTATAGCCTCTTCTTCCTGGAAGTGTGCATGGGAAAGGGGGATACTGTGATGGATGCACACACATGCACAAACGTGTGCATGACACACTCACACACACACACACACACATGCAATCTCACATTATCTTCTGTCCTGGGTGCATCATCCATAGAATCAGTCAAGTCGGTTTCAACAGACAAAGTGACAGGTTCCTGATGTGACACATTGACACTAACAGAGTCGCACTTCAGACCCCGCCGCCCAACTGGGCTGGGGTCCTTGGAGTCAACAGCATCACTCTTCTCCTCCAGGGATGCACCACCAAGGATACGCTGAAGCTCACTGTCAATGTTCGGAGCCTGCAAATTACAGATACACCCACAAACACAAGAAACATGTACTTACAAACACACTCTTTGACCATAAGGAGGCAGTGTATCGTAAGCTAGGGTGTGTGCACCAAGAAGAAGCCCATAGAGTATGTGCACAATAATATGTTCCATTCCCTTGTCTGTAAACGCAACAATGCTGAGTGTTAGTGCAAACCTTCAGATCTCCAAGAGCCTTCCTGCGAAGGATTCTCCCTGACGCTTTCCCTTGTCCATAGATGCCAGTGTGGAGCTTCTGAGTAAGTCTGTTGGTCGTGAGGATTGCCATCTGTCTAGGGGCACGGCTGGATATGGCTGGCACATTCTCTTTATCATCGGCCTGCAGTGTAGGGAGCAATGAATGATGTGAATGAATGATGTCTAGCATTTGAAGACAGGAGAATTACATAGGTCTGGCCAAGACAGACTGTAGACAGAATTTTGTCTACAGCACTTAACATCCACTTGAGTTGTGTTGACTTTGTTGAATGCTTCTCAAGTGCATTTATACAGAGCCAGTGCCTGCACTACATCCTCACATAATGGATAGTAGAGTAAAAAAGGACCTTTAACTCT
Organism: Ianthella basta; assembly: GCA_964019415.1. Taxonomy (NCBI): domain Eukaryota; kingdom Metazoa; phylum Porifera; class Demospongiae; order Verongiida; family Ianthellidae; genus Ianthella; species Ianthella basta. The sequence continues at coordinate 5,244,054 of OZ025870.1, read as the reverse complement.
ACTTTCCATGCTCACATCAAGTTACTCTTAGAAGATAGCTACACATGTACAACACTATAAACTTGTAGGAGAGACATACAGACATGTACTGGTGCGCTAGGCTCAGGAATGGGCAAACAGTGCTTGTCTTCGAGCTCTCTGGTGCTGCTCCCAACCAAATTTTAGCCGCAGGCGCGCGCGCGTGTATGAAAAGAAGTTACTCACAGCAATTCTTCCGTCTGTGGCCTTGACTTTGCCGACTGCAGGGTTCGGGCCAGCCTGGTTGTTGGTTAGTTTCGCTACCTTCAACGCCCGCCCGTTCATCTTTTCCGCCTTTGGCCTCTTTGCCTTCCTGTCAGACCGTCGCTTCGGACGTCCGCTTGCTTCTTCCTTCGGCGCTCCTGCCGGCATCTTGCAGCGCGTCTGTAGGCTATCCCAAGCCATTGCCTCTTTTTCAAAGAGCTCCGCAGCTAAATGATACAAGAGGGACACAGAACACAGTGTTAGTAACTCTCTTTTTACCGGCGCTCTCCGGCGCTTCTGTAACTCCTGCCTTGTGAACAACTGCTGAGGAATTAGGACAGACAGGTGCGCATTACTTACGAACAGTTTTATCTACACAGGTCATTCTTCTTCAGAATTAGTCCCCGGCTGGCAAAGGAAGTGCGCAGGACACTCGTACGACACTCTGCCACTTGTTCTCTTCTGGACAGCGCAGACAATAAATAGCGAGTGTGGCGAGACAGATTTATGCGCCATCACGTGCCATTTCGCGCGCCATGGGACAACAGAATGGCGTCCGCGTGCGGAGCGCGCGCAATCTGACAGCCATTAATAATTATGATGGGGCCAGTTAGCCTGGTATCTTGCTGCTAGGAGCAAACAGTGCATGGTGTATAGTGTTATAGCTAGCAATTGTAAGACATTGTACAAGGAGTAAGAGGAGTAAGAGGGGTAAGAGGAGGGTCACTGCATTTATATACAGTGTACTTAATTAAGTGGGCTATTCATCAGAAGTTGTATTGGATTTTATAGTACACTGCTAGAGATATGTGAACAAAGCTGTTAAATAACTGAATTAAAAGTTATTAGCTATATCTAGCTATTTGCCATCCCCTTAAGTTAATTGCATGCATGCTTATGTCTGCATATAGCCATTTAATTCCATGTGGGTAGAATAATTAGCTAATAGTATACTATTGAGCATGCAGCATGCACAGTTCATGTATCTACCAAACAATCTGAACTTATATTCAATGAAATACTAGCTAGTTTAATTATTCATGTGCATCAATCATGCAAACAACATTCGACATATGTTTAGATACAGCATCACTAAAGGTGCCATAATTTCTCATTATACTTTGAATTCACAGTAATACGGTTCCATTCAGCAATCGTGCATACTGGCAAAGGTGAATGCATGGAGCAGTTGGGTTATGTATGAGTACAATAAAATATAATATTGATCTAATTACGGAAAATATTCTGTGACTATTTTTATCTCCTATAACTGTGCTAAACAATCCAAGCATTAATCACATGCATGCAATCATTTGCCTTTTTCATACAATAGTCAAGCAAGATGCAAGTTGTACTCTAAACTGGTTCCTTACATCCGACATATCCTTGCTGTCATCTCCTTCTGCAAAATGGAAGAACACACAAAATTCCCCAAAGTTACACCACCAAGAGAGTGTGTGCAAGAGAATGTGTCAGTAGTTTAGCTTCTGAGCTGGATTCACATACGAGGCAGACCTTCAATGATATGGGGCGGCCTTCATCAGCTGATAAACTGTTTTGCTGTTCAAAGTGTAAACGCTTATCAGCTGATGATGAATGCCTACGTACACGACCAAAAAGTCCTGAATCATTGAACTTCTGCTTTCTACATCCAGCTTGTAAGCTATACGGTTGATCAGTTACCATATGTAGCAATGAGTCTCTATGCTAATAAGGGAATTAATGTGACAAAAGAGGTATGTTGTATTTAATCACTGACAGATTTGAGCAATCCTATATAGTTCAAAGCGTTGAGAGACGACATTTTGTTTCCAAATTTCTTTGTCAGCTGTGAAAGTGACAAGGTTTTTGTGAATGTGGGTGCATGCATTCATGAGCACTTGCAGAATTACAAAGACTTCATTAGCTGATATCAAGTCAACGATTCTACACTGCATCCGAAAATGAACACAGCTCATATTCACAGTTTTCACATATTCACACATTCCAGTTAAGTAGTTTTGAAAGTACGTTTAAACTGGCTGCAGGTGACACATGGAGACACACACACACACACACACACACACACACACACACACACACACACACACACACACACACACACACACACACACACACACACACACACACACACACACACACACACACACACACACACACACACACACACACACACACACACACACACACACACACACACACACACACACACACACACACACACACACACACACACACACACACACACACACACACACACACACACACACTCACCAGTGGCTGGAACTCCTTTGGGTCTACCAGGTTGAACTCGCAGACAAAATAGTAGAAGTGTTTGTAACATGTGTTAATGTGAGCCTCCTGTGTGAACAGGGAAGACTAAGGTGACGTTGAGTACACCAGACAATAATACACACAAATATAAATGTCTATTCTCACTAACAAACATTCACAAGCACACACAAACACACACCACACACAGCACACACCTGTACACACATACACACACATGCATGCGCACGCGTACACACACAGTTCAAACACATTTGACCAGCCAATCAAAATTCATATAGCTGTCATGTGACTCACAGCTCCAATGGACACTATCTTGTCAAAGTGGTGGATATAGACGTGTACAAAGACTCGGTAGAGACGAGTTAGGATCTTCTTGCTAGTGGGGATGAAGGACTTCGGGAAAGGAGTGCCTGAAGGTGAAAGATATGCAGGTGGAGAAAGTTGTGAAAAGGAAGAGTGGAAGTTCGGTAACAGCGGAATAGTGGCTAAGGGAATAATTACATTCAGCGTGTGTGGTGTGTGAGCATGTGTGTGTGTGTGTGTGTGTGTGTGTGTGTGTGTGTGTGTGTGTGTGTGTGTGTGTGTGTGTGTGTGTGTGTGTGTGTGTGTGTGTGTGTGTGTGTGTGTGTGTGTGTGTGTGTGTGTGTGTGTGTGTGTGTGTGTGTGTGTGTGTGTGTGTGTGTGTGTGTGTGTGTGTGTGTTTATACTCATACATATGTACGTAAGTAAATATTGTGCATGTGTATGCATACAAGTGAGCACGCACACTACAGCACACACACACACACACACATTGCTACACTCACCAATCTTTGTTGGAAACACACTGTCAGAACTGATGAGAGACTCAATCCAATCCATTAGCAGATTAATGTACTACATAGAGGAAGGGGAGGGGAGGGGAGGGGATGGAAAGAATGGGAGGGGAGGGGAGGGGAGGGGATAGGATGGAAAGGAAGGGAGAAGTACTTGCTTACGACAGCATCAAAGGAAGTAACAATCCATAGCGAAGTGTACATTACACTACACATAGAAAAGCATATAAAACTACCTCCATAACGAGGACCTATGTACATACCCAAATTAGGACACCTCTCTAATGAGGACAGTGCCTACTGTCCAGCTACATAGAGATGTGTACAAAACTACCTCTGAAATAAGGACACATCTCTAATGAGGGCACTGAACATCTCCTAAACTGTCTCAGAAGTGGCCAAAATAGAGGTGTCACAGTAAAGTCAGAAGAATGCGAGGCATCAGTTCACTAACCCCGTCAGCTGTTACCATGCTGCTTACCGTTGGCGCCGGGAGGGCAGTGGGCTTCTTGTATTTCTCCCCATCAGTCCAGTAGTACTCAAACTTCGGCCCGCCTGACATAGTGGGACAATTCTCTGGAGTGCAGAAGTCTGCAATAGTGCCGTACATGAGGTTCACTCGGTTGAAGAAGTCAACAACTGTAAGAAGAGAGGGGAAGGGAGGAGGTGAAGGAGTGATTGAGAGAGGAGCCTGAGAGCAACTGGAGAGGACCAGAAGTTCAATACACAATACACAATACATACAACAAGTTTGATGGGAGAATGTACAACATGAATATGCACTCACAAACATGTCACCACATTCCTGTACGTACGCACGCACACAAACACACACACACACACACACACACACACACACACACACACACACACACACACACACACACACACACCATGAACGGCAATCCAGTCGTTCTGGTCCTCATTCTCAGGTAGCTGCACTGCTCCCTTGAGGTCCAGACCAGCGTGTAGAGAGGCCTGTAGGGGGGGGGGGGGGGGCATGAGAGAGAGGGGAATGTGTTAGTAACATGTTAACAAGAACAGCTACACTAAGTTGTAAATACAGTACCACAAAACATACACACACAAACGCACGCACACACACACGCACACGCACGCAACACACACGCGTGCACACAACACACACACGCAACACACACACACACACACACACACACACACACACACACACACACACACACACACACACACACACACACACACACACACACACACCTTTGCTTTCTTGTGAAGCTCATGCTTCAAAGTTCCCTTTTCCCACTTCTTCTTCGGCCTGAAGGTCTAAAGCGGAGAATACAAGAACAAAACAAACTCCATCAGCACCACCACTCACAGGACCATCAGTAATGTGAGGAGTGGCAGAAGATGGTTAGCCATGGGGTCCATACAGTATATGCAGGAATGTTCACCATGTGATTATATTCTTACTAACTGTAAATGGTTATAGAATTATAGTAACCTGACAGCATTGGTAATCTCTCTGCTACACTGTTGATGTAGTAAGGTCCATACACGCACACGCACTTCACAGACCGGGCACTATCACTATGAAGAACACACAGATACAGTATGATATCTACGTATAATATGAAGTACATACTGTAAATACTCTACAGTAAAGCTAGGACCAATGTGGTGATTCTAGCATACTTTCAAATACTTCAAATTTCATTGGTGTATGGCCATTTACACAGCATGCTTTAGTCTCATAATTATAGCTCTGACCACTATTTCACGATAGTAGAAAATGGAGGTAGGACTAGCGGTCGGGTACATGAGACCAGCATGTTTAGTGTGAGGTAACTAAAATGGCTGCCTTGTGGAAAGTAGATCCCACACAATGTGAATCGTCTCTGTACAAAAGTGAGAGGACGTGGTCTAATCATCAACGTGACAAAGTGGGGAGTGAGTCAGTGTCTACTCACACAGGGTAACCAGCTCAGACACTGTGTGATTAGCAAGCGTGACGAGTTCCCCTGGGTGGGACCGGACATGCCTCCAACCACTCCCACTACATTCATCACATGCCAAGAGCAGCCGAAGCGAGACAATGTAGACACTACACAACATCCAACACACAACAAATGGAGTCAGGTGGGTCTCTCACTTTAGAAATTTTAGAACACTACAACCAGCATTCCCAAACTTGATGATTGCAGCACCATAGCATCAAAACATATGTATGCTGCATACTGTACTTGTTTTCTGTTTTGGCTACCTCCTGCTAAGGAGATAAAGCTGTGAAGATTGACGATGATGATGCATCAAAACACTTCTGCATTGTCCGATAATTACATTGCTCTGTTATAATAGTTATACGTATTACGTGTTCACTCATAAACAGGTTACCCTTGCCTGTGCGTAGCAGTGAGCCCCTACACGAACAGCCTTCACTTTCTCTCACTGAAAGCAAGCATTTTCACATCACAAAATACAGTTCAACAAACACAAAACACAGGTACGTACACTGGTACAGGTTAGAGGTGATAGACCATTCATGAACTCTACACTTTCAAGATTATCACAAACTAGCAGGGCGCCTGCCTTCGGCGGGCTTCTGCTATGGCCAGTCGCACAACAGCGAGTCGGCCCCAGCCAGTTTTGACGTATGTGAGCTGGTAGCAACGGAAGGTAGCTGCTATAACGACGGCCGAGTTTAAAGTCAATCGTTGAACAACAGCGAATCAAACCGTCCGACACCGGAAGTCAAGGGATCGATAATTAATAAAATGGCCGTCAGCCCCAAACGAAAAACCGGAAATAGAAGGATATCTCTTCAAGAACTGCAAGACGGGCGATTTCAACCCATGGAGGACACTCACGGAGCCCCACTTTATAATCCCTGAGGGTTTGGTGGCGTTCTGTGCAGTAGTTTTTGCCCGAATCACGAACGAACAGACAAACAAACAAACTGAATTATATATATAGATGATATAACATTAATGAAAGTGTAAATGCGGCTACATTCAAGCGTACGGCTATCAGTGGAATACGCACCTGAAAAGGTGACCTTCCTGATTGAAGGTAATTATAGCAATCATGCCGGATGTGTCTCACACACACACGTGCACACTTGCACACACCTCACAGATCATTACTTCCAGTGCAAGCACAGAACATTAAGATAAAGTAATTCCTTACAATTAGGCACACGTGTATTACATTGTCTGCTTACGTAATAGTATTAAGTATCTCAATACATATACAATTAGCCTGTAACAGTATTATTCCCATTTACAAATTACGCTACACTTTGAAGTAGCTCCATTACTTAATTAAATTACTAAACACATCATACTTGTGGCTTATTCATCTCACAGCTGACTATGCCATTCATGAATAAGCGGTTAACACTTAGTTTCACATGGTCGGCCACCAATGCTGCTTCCAATTTTGTTTGCTGACATCATCGCTTCGCAGGAAAAGTGTCAGGAAGGAAGAGCACTTGACCACGCACAACTACATGTGCTGGTGTGGGATGGTCATTCGGGTGAAGGACAGAGTGAGTGGCTACAAAGAACAGGCATGTTCACCTTTGTGCACAGTCACCAAGCTACATACCTACTGCCCCTGCCAATGACAGAGTCATAGCCGGAGGTTGCTAAAAACAGTGAATTTACTGTATTAAGTGAATTAAGTGTAAAGCTTCGGTTATTGAACAACTAACCTGAACAGACAATAATTTTTGTTTTCTGATCACTAAAACATAGCGGCAAATAAATTAAAAGTGCTTCAAGTCCAGAAATTCGTGGGTACAAATTTTAGTGATTTTTATTTTCTCGTGTATACAAGCATTTCTCCTGTACAAAAATACTTTGCCGCAACAATTATTAGCAATTTTGCATGACTCGCTAAAACTTCACTATTAGCACCTGTTACAATAAGCAGCAGGATACACACTCTAGCAGCATCCTCTTGTACAGGAGAAAAGCTTGTTGACCGTCCATTGATGATTCAACATTGTCCACTGTCCCATGCTAACCTTCCACTTAGTCGCTATCCAAGCTTTGGTCCTTCACAGCTGACACTAGTACAAAAGTACACAATGAAACAGGAAACACGTACAAATCATTGATTTCATACAACTTCTAAAGCATTAATGTAATGTAAAATTGTTGTCGTGAATGTCATTTGACTTAAGCCTGGTTCACAATACGACCCAGAAAACCAAAGTGTCGCGTCGTGTGAACGTCGTTAGAGTTGCTCGTTCCAGTAATTTGATTGGCTGATAGCAATGTTGTCGAACATGGCTGACGTTGAGATAGAATTGTTTCTATCCTTGCGTTGGATGAGCATCATTCAGAGCGTCATGGAACGTTCCCAACGTTAAATGTTCTCAAAGCGATGTGACACAACGTTCATGACGTGAGGTGGCGCTCAAGGTATCCACAGGGTAGTTATAACATAAAACCTCCACTTTGGGTGAAAGGTGTGGATAAGCACTAAATACTAGTCATTAACACATTTGAGGGTAGAAAGTCTGTGATGTCACCAGTGACATCACCAGTGATGTCATATGACATCATGTCATGCACATGCAAACCGTAGGGTGTGCTGTACTGTCCTGCGTCGTATTATTAACCGGGCTTTACAGCTTACGTACCTCTGAAAGTTGACCTCCCTTGGTGCCGTAAGCAGGGGAACTAAACCGTTCAGGTATAACAGTTAAAGTGAGGCCAAATTTCTGAGGCAAGTCACAAGTCTGCCACTCGTGGCAACCTCTTTCAAAACCCTGCACTACAAACAGCTGCACATGACCCATACCGTAGTTTGGACAGCTGCTAACAGTACATAAGTCAGATCTTAACATACGTGTGTTATACAGTGGTGTCTTGTCCCAACTTCCCAATACGTTCTACCCTTGATCACATGATATAATAGCCACATGAATGAACACAGAGTTTAGAGCATCACATTCTCAGGAGCAAATCCTATTTAACCTGGGAAACCATTAGCCAATGCCTTCTCGCTGGAGTGATGACGTCCATCTGATGATGATGGAAGTACAGAATGTAAAAATCCACCATTTCAGCACTTCTTTAAGATGATCAAGAACAGAGTTCAAATGGCCATCAGGACAATGAACCCGTGAACTAACTGTAGCAGATGGCATTATTCATTGATCTTGGCAGCTTCTCACATGAAAGATCTCTAGTAAGATCTCTTCCAGAAAGATCTCTAGAAAGATCTCTTCTAGAAAGATCTCTAGAAAGATCTCTTCATACACACATGGCAGTGCCCAAAAGGGAAGAAGCCTCTCTCCACTAATTCTCCTGGGATCACACAGGCTTGGCTTCATTGCCTTACTCATAACTTCAATTGCATTAAGAGAAATAGCGGACAGAAGCCACTAATCACCATATACCATATATGGATGTGGGCTAGGTTGGAGGTGTACTCCTTTTCACATATGGTAGATACAAATACACACACACCTTGCCATATAAGTCGTGCTATTGGGGAAATAGGCTAACACGCTGCAAATGGAGTTATGATAACAAAAGCTCTTTGAGGCTATAAAAGGTTGTTACTAAATGTGAATGTTGCACCTGTTTGTACAATGTGTGTGTGTGTGCTGTAATTGCAGGGTTCTCCCCACACCTAGTAGTTGATAGCAAACAGCCTCAGCACACTATGCAACTCTATTGTTTGCTAGCAGCCTCTCAACACCTTCACTATCTCCTACTAGATGATGAAGGGAAGATGAAACAATTCAGTCACAAGTAACTTGTTCAGTTGACTTGGACAACTGCTTGGATCAGTTAATCAGTTTCTTGAACAACCCCTCCGGAAAGCAGATACATACATAGTTAATCCAACCTGATATTATGACTACCAGCCTACTGCTACAACAGTATTCACTGCAGCTTGGTCCACACTAGCCAAAGTTAACAAGTGTTTAGACGTTTTGGTGACATTGCAGTCACCTTCACCAGTTTCGATGCCTCAGCGGGTTGAAGGACTATAGTCTAGAGGATGGCAACCAGTGATCGCCTTCCCCTTAGTCATCATGAAAAGATGGAATAGCCACACTGCGTCTTAATTGTCCCTCCGGACAATCTCTCACACACACAGAAGTTGTAGCTTTTGCAACGGCTTCAGCCAATACTGTCATAACTTACTCACATAGTGATATTACTTCAATCTGTAATTCTACATTAAATTAAGCCACCCATTCGCTTTCTACATGGCTCATCTCATGCTATTCTTCTTCTATCCCTACTTCTTCAAATCAACTAAACACAATTGAAGGCCGGCTCATACAATACTTTGAATCAATGAATACACTTACAGAAATATACGCATTCTGCGGTTAGAGCTTTCTCTTTCAAGTCTCGGCTATTGCACAATAGTAGAATTTTAATTGGTTGCTACACATTTTGAATGTTTCCTACACCCAACGTCTATGGGTCAACAAGTACAGAGTGCCCCATTTACGTACGTATGCTTGAGGCTATATACATGGCATAGGTTAGTACTTAACAAAGTACGTGCGAATGTTGCTCAGCCATAGCTGGATTGCATTTCAACTACATCCACACAAAGGGGTTTGTGGTCTGGTTAGAACTAACTTTCCAGTCGACCTCACTCTTGGAACGCCGATCACTCTACATATCTCAAATACTGGACACTAAAAAGGAATAGCATAGCGGACAGTCCTCTTGATCGACATAAAGTCACAACAATAACTTCTAGCATGTTCAAACTTGTAAAGAGAGTCATATGGATTGGAGAGTAAGCCATGGTGCTGTCTTATGTCTGTGAATGTTACACACTCTGTCCATCTATAACTTCACAGCCTCTCCCCTCCAGTGACTCACTGATGGAAATATGCTCGCAATCATACCAATAAATCATTCCAATGCTGATCAGGAGAGGCTTATGCTTTGGCGCTGAACGGAATGGGTTTGTTGTTGAGCACTTATGTTCTAACCTCACAGGACACTGTCAGTGACAAACTGCCCCATTGTGCTTCTACAGATCATTAGCTTACAAGTAGCAGTGTGACACGTGGGGGGGGGGGGGGGGGGGGGCTGCTGGATGCCTATCTCAATTGTTAGCATAGCAAGGAAACCTATCAAAAGTGACACATGCACCAATTGTGGACGGAACATGTTGGTGATAGTGGGATGAGGTAGTGAATGGTTGGACTATTTGGCTGTGCAATAAAACAGGGATACTGTACAACCTGTCAAGTTTGCAAGTATGTTACACACTGGTACAGTGCATGCCACACACACATTCCTAGTCACATCACACCTACACACACACATAAACACACATGCATACAAAGTTAACTCTCTCACATACAGATGCACACACACAGTACCACGCAAACCATACCAACACACAGACACAAACACACACACACACACACACACACACACACACACACACACACACACACACACCACACGCGCACATGCACACACACACAACACACACACACACACACCACATGCGCGCGCGTGCACACATGCACACACACACACAACACACACACAGAGAGAGAGACAGAGACACACAAGAAGACCCTCACTCCACACTGTCCTTCACAGACACCCCCATATTACAGCCACAACCTAACCGAGTACCATTGACCAGGACAGGTTGAAGACCTATTGCAGTTACTCATTAGTACCCTCTGGGCAGGAAGTGGCAGCAGGGCAGTTTGACCACCTCACACTGTGACATGATGACCTGGTGTCAGTGTGTGTGTGGGAATAAGAGCAGTGGAATTGACCTGTGTGGGTGTGTGGGTGCAGGTGTAGGTGTGTAGGTGTGTAGGTGTGTAGGTGTGTAGGTGTGTGGGTGTGTAGGTGTGGGTGATGTGTACGCAGATATTCACATGCATAGTGTGTGTCAACATGTGCGTACAGAGGTTTATGGTCTTTCTGTGCGAGCACATGGGGACCTCCGCTTGATCTGTGTGCTTGTGATGCTCTGCTCATGTATTCTCTCCCTCCTAATACTCTCTCTCCCCCCCCCCATTCCCTCTCTATCTCTCCCTCCAAGCCCTCCCCCTCACTCTCTCCTCCCTACCTCAATCTTTTCCCTCCCTCCTCTGTCCCTCCTCTCCTCTCAATGCATGCTGCTACACAATACATTGGCAGGGGATGTCAAGTGGGCAACACAGCCTAGTCCACATCCAATCCACAAACCCACAACAGTTGCGGAACTGCCCAATCACACAGTCATTCTCTACACAAAGCCTCTGCATTTTTCCCACAGACACCACAATTATCGCCAATTACTAAATAAACTCCCTTTGAACCACAGTCAGCTCCCAGTGCAAGCAAAGGACATGAAAGACCCCTCAACATGAACAAGACCGTACTACAGAGTAATTTTACATCTATACAACGTTGCTGAGTTGATGGTGCTGGTGTGACTATATGTACATTCACATATAAGTACTGGTGAATAAACTAGGCGTCCTCCAACACTTTAACTTGCTTGTCAAGGGTAAAGTCGACCGCCTGACAATACTAGCTTCCCCTTCACTCCTTCCTTCCACTTTGCCACATCGCGCGGGTCAACTAACTATTAAAGTGATCTACAGTTTCCTCCCTGCATTATCTTCCTCTCCCGCTATTTCTCTTCAATTTTCCCACACCCTGCTATTCCTCCACTTACTCGCTCCTTGGAGAAGATTGAGGACATGCTTGCCTGCGCCATGTCTTCCTCGTACGCTCAAACACAGAAAGCACAGAGACCGTCCTGAACAGAGATGGAGCAGAGAAGATCGGCTTTCACGCAAGCAGGCAAAGAGAACCGGTAAGAACAAATACAGCTCCTTCACTAGTCACTTGCAAAGGTTCGCTATACCTTCACTGGTACTCGGTACAGCGCGAACAAACTCGATCCCCAACGACTTCTCTTCGCTTCCTCCTATCGGCTTTCCAAGGTCACCATTTTAGATGGTGGGCCCGTTAGACACGCCCATGACAATGAATATCATTATTTGGCACGTGACCATCTACTGATATGGAATGATTGAAACAAAATGGCGCACTCCCCACTAAACTGTAAAGGTTGCGCATAAGGAGCCCACTGCGGTCCAGAACTTTATCGCTGGAGGAGTAGGGTGGTTTTTATTGGATAACCATTTGGTACTGTAAGTGTTAACTCAATTTTACATAACGTACGAGGTACCTAGCGGTCTATCTGGCGAGCTAATTGCGTTCCACTGTCATCTCGTGCAAATTCACTGCACTGCAAGCTCTAGGTTGACTTGTGTATGGTGCCTACTTCGTCGACATTTACTTTACCTCCTTTAAGACCAGATGCCCAATGTTTGCAGGGGATGCCCTATTCCCCGGTGAAGTTCACTGGGCACAAGTTGCTCAATGTTTGCAGGGGATGCTGTATTCCCCGGTGAAGTTCACTGGAGCACCTGATGTCCTATATATGTTTGCAGGGGATGCCGTATTCCCCGGTGAAGTTCACTGGGGCACCAGATGCCCAATGTTTGCAGGGGATGCCGTATTCTCCGGTGAAGTTCACTGGGGCACCAGATGCCCAATGTTTGCAGGGGATGCCGTGTTCCCCGGTAAAGTTCACTGGGCACAACATCTCACGGCCTAGTCTGTGGATCTTTCCACCATTTTACTTCACAATGTTCTTTATGATGATCATGATAATGGACCTCTCATTGACTCCCCAGTGACCACATTCTGTGTAGATACAGCTGTGTATTCTATTATTTATATTACATCATGTATGATATTTCATTATACATTAAAATGTGCACTGCAACAGTGCATGTTTTTAGGATGTGAGCATGACTCACACAGTCTCACAACAATAGCTACTGAATGACATCACATGGGCAATTGGGACTAGGGACAGTCTTTCGTATTAAGGCGTAAACGAATACTTAACTCAAATTTGTATAACATAATTCTTTTGCGTTAAGATGTGAACAGAAGTTAATTTTGTTTACGCCTTAACGCAAGAAGGCGTAGCTCCATAGACTAGGGTCTGGACAGTAAAAATTCATGTATAGAATGGGAAGTTCATTGTGTGTTTGCCCAAAGACTACTTTGTAAGATATTCAGGGATGTACCAAAGGTACAAGACTAAAAAGGGTGACAACATCAGGCTGTTGGAGTAAAGCAATGACAGACAATTGATTACGTAATTATTATTTAATTTGTGTTTTGACTGAGGCAAATTTATCATGTTCAGATTAGCCTATCCAACAATCAGCCAATCAATTAAGCAATCATTCAGCTAATTGCAGGATGTTTGAAGTCATATCATCATAAATTGTCAGGCGCACAAATCTGTCCATAAGCAGCTGACGAAGGTCTATGAGGCTGATGCATCTTACAATCAGTTGAATTGCAAAGAATCCTGTGTGGCTAGGTACTCCTGTAAGCATCTGTCACTGAACGTCACTGTACTAGCCAAGGCTGACCGACTGCATTGTTGTCAGAATGTTTGGCCTTAAGCTTGCAATTGTCTTATATTCATCGGTAGTTTTCACAAAGGTCAGATCACTAGCCAAACATTTATTTCTTTACCAAGCCATTCGGCAGTTGACTGGTCCCTTCTTCAATGAATGTTATAGTATAGATGTTCAGTCTTTAGTGAAGTTCACGATCAGTATATATATATTTGATGCTCATTATGAATTAGCTGATTGACTGATTCTGCTGCGTATCTGCTTGCACAATCATAGGTTGTCTCGTGCAGGGTAAGAACAGTGCTCTCCGGCCCCGGAAAGTAGTTTAAGAACGGTGCACTTGACCATTAGTCGTGAGGAGTGGCGCTAGTGGATAGTGGAGAGTGGAAGAGGGTGTCAGTTATCTTCCTTTGAACAGCTGCAGCAAGCTAGCTATAGGGAGGCTGCATGGAGAGCCTTGTGACACGTACAGACTGTAATGCATGCAAGCCTATGCCACAGCCATGACTACCAGTGGTACCTCAAGGATCAAGGCTACATGCATGACTACCAGTGGTACCTCAAGGATCAAGGTCACATGCATGACTACCAGTGGTACCTCAAGGATCAAGGCTACATGCATGACTACCAGTGGTACCTCAAGGATCAAGGCTACATGCATGACTACCAGTGGTACCTCAAGGATCAAGGCTACATGCATGACTACCAGTGGTACCTCAAGGATCAAGGCTACATGCATGACTATATAGCAGTGGTATACTTTTCAAGGAGGCCAGGCCCAGGTACAGTAAGTGCCATGTCATGAATCTTCTAACCAGTACCATACCATACATGTATCATACCAATAGAAACTATACTGTAACTTCACAGTAATTAAATACAGTGCCATTCAGTCATGCATACTTGCATGGTGAATGTATAAGCAGTTGAATCATGTATTGGTACAATAAAAATTAGTATCGATCTACAGTAAAAAAAATAATTTTACCTTCTAGCTGTGCTGAACAATCCACGCATGAACCATATGCAAACATTTGCCTTTCTATGCAACAGTCAAGCAAGATGCAAGTTGTTGTCTAAGTCTGTCCTTTACCTCGGGCATATCCTTGCTGTGAGCTCCTTCTGCAAATGGGAAAAGCAATCAAAATTTAATTAATTCCGAAAAAGAGTGTTCACATTGTACACAGTGCGGCATTAATTTTCGGCAACCATTTAAAACTGATCGCCTGATCTTAGCAGTAAATCTGTCCTTCCACTCA
Source organism: Ianthella basta (assembly GCA_964019415.1). Lineage (NCBI taxonomy): Eukaryota > Metazoa > Porifera > Demospongiae > Verongiida > Ianthellidae > Ianthella > Ianthella basta. The sequence continues at coordinate 5,229,031 of OZ025870.1, read as the reverse complement.
ATTCTAGGTCTACTACTCTACACACATACACATTGTTGCTTATAGGTAGGCCAAGAATTGAAAGGAAGGTAGGAAGCCACTCCCCCTGGGCCTAATGAGAAAACTTGACAACACACTCAAACTGGTTGTGGCAAAGACACACACACACACACACACACACACACACACACACACACACACACACACACACACACACACACACTCACCAGTGGTTGGAATTCCTTTGGGTCTACCAGGTTGAACTCGCAGATAAAATAGTAGAAATGTTTGTAACATGTGTTAATGTGAGCCTCCTGTGTGAACAGGGGAGACTAGGGTGACGTTGAGTATGCAAGAAAATAAAATTAATATAAAATAATTATACTTATACCTTATTGCCATGGCAACGGGTTGATTAATGATATGCGAGAATATCAAATTGGTTCACAATGCATGGGAGGAGCAGGAAAGTTGCTGCTTTGCTACGTAGCTACACATGCGCAGAAGTGCTTGGTCTCAGGACATGTCGTGTGGGCTGCTTGTGCAAAGAAACCTGATTCTAAAGCATCGTACAAAGTGACGATTTCCCTGGGAGCTGTCATGATATCAATGTGAACTAGCTACGTACGTAGCTGCAATTCCAGTTGTACAATACGTCAGAAAGTGTCTTCAACATTTGCATAGTGAACAGTCCACTGCGAGCAACACAAACACACACGCACACATACATAGTTCAAACACATTGGCACACCAGCCAATCAAAACTCATATAGAGGTCATGTGACTTACAGCTCCAATGTACGCTATCTTGTCAAAGTGGTGGACATAGACGTGTACAAAGACTCGGTAGAGGCGAGTTAGAATCTTCTTGCAAGTGGGGATGAAGGACTTTGGGAAAGGAGTGCCTGAAGGTGAAAGATATGCAGGCGGAGAGAGTTGTGAAAAGTAAGAGTGGAAGTTCGGTAACAGCGGAATAGTGGCTAAGGGAATAATTACTTTCAGCGTGTGCGGTGTGTGCGCGCATGTGTGTGTGTGTGTGTGTGTGTGCGGTGTGCATGTGTGTGTGTGTGTGTGTGTGTGTGTGTGTGTGTGTGTGTGTGTGTGTGTGTGTGTGTGTGTGTGTGTGTGTGTGTGTGCATGCACTGTGTACATATACACATACATACACATAGGTATACATACGTATGCGCTTGTGAACGGGGCATACAAGTGAGCATACACTACTACACACACACATTGCCAAACATGCCTACACTCACCCATCATTTTTGGAAACACACTATCAGAACTGATGAGAGACTCAATCCAGTCCATTAGTAGACTAATGTACTACGTAGGGGAGGGGAGGGGAGGGGAGGGGAGGGGGGAGTGGAGGAGACAAGATGGGAGAGATACTCACTTACAGTTCCAAAGGAGTGAAGAATTAGTGCCCAAGCCCTTCGGCTGAGTGCATTACGCTTTACCATATACTGCATGTACAGTGGAACTTTAGGAAGGTTCTCTACATCTACATAGAGATGTATACAAAACTACCTGTGAAATAAGGACACCTCTCTAACGGGGACAGTGCCTACTGTCCCAGGTACATAGAGATGTGTACAAAACTACCTCTGAAATAAGGACACCTCTCTAACGAGGACAGTGCATACTTTCCAGCTACGTAGAGATGTGTACACAACTACCTCTGAAATAAGGACTCCTCTCTAATGAGGACAGTGCCTACTGTCCCAGCTACATAGAGATGTGTACAAAACTACCTGTGAAATAAGGACACCTCTCTAACAAGGACAGTGCCTACTGTCCCAGCTACATAGAGATGTGTACAGAACTACCTCTGAAATAAGGACTCCTCTCTAATGAGGACAGTGCCTACTGTCCCAGCTACATAGAGATGTGTACAAAACTACCTGTGAAATAAGGACACCTCTCTAACAAGGACAGTGCCTACTGTCCCAGCTACATAGAGATGTGTACAAAACTACCTGTGAAGTAAGGACACCTCTCTAACGAGGACAGTGTCTACTGTCCCAGGTACATAGAGATGTATACAAAACTACCTCTGAAATAAGGACTCCTCTCTAATGAGGACAGTGCCTACTGTCCCAGCTACATAGAGATGTGTACAAAACTACATACGTACGTACTTTGATTCAAGGACACCTCTCTAGTGAGGACACCTGGACCACTCCCACAACGTCTCAAGGTGGCCAGAATAGAGATGCGTCACAGTACATTCAAGCAAACAGAGGAATCATATGTAAGTTCACGAAGCCTTCACCTGCACCACATACATCCCCTACCGTTGCTGCCGGGAGGGCAGTGGGCTTCTTGTACTTCCCCTCGTCTTTCCAGTAGTACTCAAACATTGGCCCTCCTGACATTCTGGGACAACTCTCTGGAGTACAGAACTCCGCAAGAGTGCCGTATATCAGATTCACACGGTTGTAGAAGTCAACGACTGCAGGAAGAGAGGGGTGGGGCGAAGGTGAAGAAGTGATTGAGAGGGAAGTCTGAGCACAGCTGGAGAGGACCACAGTTCAATTTTTAATACACAATACACACAAGGTTTACACTGTACATGTGTGTGCCTGAGGGAACATTGATGAGAAATATGCACGCACATACGCACACACACACACACACACACACACACACACACACACACACACACACACACACACACACACACACACACACACACACACACACACTGTCTCTTTGGTAAGAAGAAACCTGAACATGACCTAACCCAACCATCACACTTCAGCCCCATAGCCCTACCACCCGAGGGTTGTCCAGGATTGCCATCAAAGGGGTCATTTGGGGTGCAATGATTAAAAAATAATGCCAGCCCTAACCCTAACCCTAACCCTAAAAGTGAGGGTTCAAGGTTTGAACAGGGGTCACTTTGATTCTAGTGCGAAATTGGAATAATTGTTGGCAATACTGGACACTAATGTACCACCCTGTATAGGCAAGGTGTTCACCAGCCTGCTGAAGCAGGGATGGTCACCTTTCATGCTGGCCAACAAGTACACGGATACAACTGTGCAGAAGGCATTTACCAACGGTGTACCAGGTTGCACTGAACGCCATCTCAAACTTCCCTCCATCGTCAACAAAGCCCGGAGGAAGCAAAAGTGCGCATGCTGGCCCGTCCTTGCAAATGCCTTCAGGAGTGACCACTACACTACCCAGCCCAGGACCACACAGCACAACACTAAACACAGAGTACACAGAATACACAACTACCTCTCAGCCACTCACCATGTACAGCAATCCAGTCGTTCTGGTCCTCGCTCACTGGTAGCTGCACTGCTTTCTTGAGGTCCACACTAACATGCAGGGCACCCTTCATGGGATCGCATGAGAGAGGAGACAGAATGCTGTACACACCTCGTTGGTATTGTGTTATGCAGCTACACACTAACTTGTACAAAACACATACCATACAACAGGCATACGTATACATATAATTATACACTTAAGCTTGAATGTTGCCTACAGTCTGTGGTACTGTGATGGCAGGGTTGCAAGAAACCCTGGGCCAGTGGCAGGAAGTGGGCCCTGCAAGGATGACAGAGCCTTCTACCACTCTCTTGCACATAGAAGATGCACTCCCCTTGGGTTGTGAATCCAAAGGCAAGTTAGCGGACCACTATCAGAAACTGAACTACTCCACATGAAATGATAATGGCTGTGGACCCTGGATTTGGCAGATTTGGCACCGTATAGCCATCTGGCCATGGACAGGTGCCTGCTTGACTGATTACTGTGCCCAATGGCCAACATGATTCCAGTTGAGAAGCCGCTCCAAACGAATCCAGGGGTGTGGTGGAAAGGATGGAAAGAAGGTAACGATGTGTGCACCGCAAGCTTGATGGTTACAGGATATCTTCCTCCTTGAACACATGGCTAAACACGGCCGTTTTGATAACGTCACACACACACACACACACACACACACATACACACACACACACACACACACATGCACACACACAGACCTTTGCTTTCTTATGAAGCTGGTATTTCAAAGTTCCCTTTTCCCATTTCTTCTTTGGTCTGAATGTCTAAAGGGAAGAATGCAAGAATGAAAAACTACATCAACACCACCACTCACAGGACCATCAGTAATGTGAGGAGTGGCAATAGATGGTTAGCCAATGGGGTCCCTTCATGCAGAAATGTTCATCATTATGATTATATTCTTACTAACTGCTATGGACTCCTGGTTATCTGACAGCATTGGCAATCTCTCTGGTACACCTTTAATTGATGTATTGTGGCACGGCCCATACACGCACGCACACACGCACACACACACACACACACACACAAACACACACACATACATGCACACAGACATACACAAATAGTACAATACACATGCAGGCCATACATGCAACACCCCTTCTATCCCAGTGGATGATTACATCAAAGGGATCTACTGTAGGCTACAGTACGTAGTTATCACCCGGCGATAACTAGATATAGATCCCGTTGCCATGGTAACAGGCCTCTAAACAATGGTTCTAAATCTCTGAGAAGCATTCCAATCGAAGAATCCAATTGCTTTGCATGTAATTCTAAATCCCATAATCGTACGTTGCGCGCAGAGCGCGGGGTTTATAAATCCCACAACCATCTGCGGGAACTCCGCGGGGGCAATTATCATCGTAGTATGACGTCATTCACGCGTACACCGTCAAGAATAGAGAGGAAGGCGAAATGATTGGGTAAGCGAACGGATTTGGATCTATATTACTTAAATGGCGACCAAGAGGTGTCTGCGCAATTTAGAGCATGAAGCTCGAGATATAGAACCATCGTTTAGAGGCCCGTTACCATGGCAATGGGATCTATATCTAGTTATCGCCGGGTGATAACTACGTACCATAGCCTACAGTAGATCCCTTTGATGTAATCGTCCAAAATTGACGTGATAGCTGTCACCTATTGATACAACTATCACCTCTCTGCATGTCAGCTGTCTATTCTTTTGATCTTGCTTGTCACTTTCTCTAATCAAAGTCAGAAAATCTTCTGATCTTTGTTGGCACTTCCTTTGATTTTTTTTGTCACCTGTTCTCGTCTCACTTGTAACTTCTTTTGATCTTAGTAGCTAGTCTCAGTAGATACAAGTAACTGTAGTGTCAAGTAATTGATTATTAGTGAAGTAATAATTCTTTTCTAATAATGTGTGTAATGTATCCTAGTGTAATTAGGTACAAATGCATACATTTAATTAATTGTACATTTAAATTAATTGTTACACCTATTTATTTAAAGTGCTCAACTTGTTAGATAAAAGATCCCTTTTACCTTTTACAGTATCTATGTAGATAGCATGTTCCCATGCAGTCTCCACGACATGTCTGGTTGTCTTCATCCTTGAGAGCTGGAAATCTCTAATAATTTCTTAATAATCTTTTCAGCGAAAGTTGTTTCTTCTCTGTGGGAGCGGCAAAGTCATTCGAGTCGCAGAAGCAGAAGTCTGTCATCCCCATGGGGAGTTAGAAGCGCACCTCTTCGAACTGGCCATGAAGCTGAAGAATGTTGCTACAAGAATGAGAATGACACTGTATCGAAGAACATCTGCTCTATAGTGCCCCCTTCATATTACAGATTGGAGGGCAAACATTTAAACAGCTGGTTCACGGCGACGTTAGTCAAATCGGCCATATTGGCGGATGACACAACACAACATATTGTGTGATGTCGTGTTGCCTGCAGGATTTGATACAGGTGTCCATTTTGAAATGCAATTATGGGATAGAAGCCAGTTTTATTCTGTTTACTCATATGATATCCGGTCATTGCCCGCCACCTCGGCTCCGCCTCGGTGTTGGGCGATAACCCGGATATCACACTCGTATCGGGATATACCTATAACATATACTGTACGACACATGGAGTCGGGTCTCTCAGCACAGAAGTTTAGGACACTTTCACCAGCATTCCCACAATTGATGATATCAGCACATCACAACACCTCTGCATTGCCCAGTACTCACACTGTTCTTGTTATACTGTATGTATAATTATTGTGTGTGTTCTTATTATACTGTATGTATATTGTGTGTGTTCTTATACTGTTATGTATATTGTGTGTGTTCTTATTATACTGTATGTATATTGTGTGTGTTCTTATTATACTGTATGTATTATTGTGTGTGTTCTTATTATACTGTATGTATATTGATTCGGTAGAGGCTCATAGCTGTGATTGCAGATTTAGCAAATAATTAGATGAGCAATACTGCAGCTTGAAGAAAGGAGGGTCGCAGTGCGACCCTCCTTTTCTCAAGCTGCAGTATTGCTCATCTAATTATTTGCTAAATGTATGTATATTGTGTGTTCTTATTATACTGTATGTATATTGTGTGTGTTCACTCATAAACAGCCTACCCTTGCCTAATCCTAGCAGTGAGACCCTATACGAACAGCCTTCACTTTGCCTCACTGAAAGCAAGCATTTTCACATCACATAAGTATATTCCAACGAACACGGAACACACAACATTGGCACACTCCAACACTATAATATGCTCGCTAAGGTAAACTTGACCACCTAACGTTACTACCTTCCCCTTAACTCCTTCCTTCCACTTTGCCACATCCCGTGAGTCAACTAAATAGGGTGAAGCGGGGGAATTCGAGATATAATTTCAGCGTGGCAACTAAGCTATTACATTTTGCGAAAAATGTAAAGCATACAAGAACACATTTCTCCATGACGCCAGAGGAGACATTGCTCTTTCATATCGCACATCAATCATCTCACACCCACCGTGAAAGTGAGAGCACGGCAGTCTGATTCGAAATTTTAGCACAAAGTGGCCAACAGGGTAATGTGAAATGTCACGTATTGGGGACAACTGAAGTGAAATTGAATCCCTAATGCACTGAATTAGTAGTCAAAGATGAGCACATGCTATTTCTAGATGTTGGAGTAATACTGGACACTTTCATGCTTTCAAATCAAAGGATTTCCTTCAGAGCAATGAAATAGGCCGTGTATAATTTTCGGACCAGAACGGAGCGACCGGACCGGACCAATACATTAGATAGGGGCCTGTGTGGTCGATCAAAACGCTGCCACTCACACGTTTGCCTTTTGCATTGACTTGTCTTGCTCTCCATTGGTTTTCTCTGCGCTTGTTAAGGCTCTCCAGTAAATTAGAGCACTGTTCGGCTTGCAACAGGATGTTTATACATACAATAGTAAATGTCAGTTAGTCGAATGGTGCTCTAACTTACTGGTCCCGTCTGGAGAGTCGTACCAAGCACAGAGAAAGCCAACCTAGTGCAGACAAGTCGATACAAAGGGCGAAAGTGTGAGTAGCAGCTTTCTGATCGACCGCACAGCCCCCATCTAATGTATTGGTCCGGTCCGGTTGGTACTTATCACACATCTTCCAGTGCGCATCATTGGCAGACCTGTGGCCTCCAGACCTTTGCACTCCATCTCCTAAACTCAGTTTCAAACTTTGCAATGATCTGAAGTCATCCCTTGGTTGCAATACTTCCATTTAGCAAAAAATGCCGATTGAACCCATAAATCTTCACAACACTGCTCGGCAGTTTGAGCACATTAGTTGATCTCTTTTACACCAAGCCTCCCCCACCGTGTATGCTACCTCAGGATATGAACTAAGCTCTGATTTTGGTAAAAAGTGAGTTTCCAGCGTTTAACTTAAACCTGAGCCATAAACCTAAAGCCATAAACTTCCCAATAGCCCTGTAGTGCCAACGTCTTCTACCAAAGCTTTTGCATGCAGGGATTGTCGTATACTGGGCTTGGTTGTGATGGTTTGCGCCATTCTTCGTTGAATGCCAGCTGATCGACTTTCCGAATTACCCCGCTTCACCCTATTGAAATGATGTACAGCTTCCTCCCTCCCTTATATCCCTTCCCATCTTCCCACACCCTGTTATTCCTCCACTCACTCGCTCTTTGGAGAAGATTGAGGACATTCTTGATTGTGCCATGTCCTCCTCGTACGCTCAAACACAGAAAGCACAGAGACCGTCCTGAACAGAGATGCAGTAGAGAAGATTCGGCTTTCACGCAAGCAAGCAAAGAGAATTGGCAAGAACAAATACAGCTCCTTCACTAGTCACTTAAGTACAAAGGTTCGCTATACGCTCACCTTCACAGGTACTCGGTACAGCACGAACTAACTCTATACCGAAGGAGTACTTCGCTTCATCCTACTGTCGCAAGGTCACCATTAATTGGACGCCAGTTGGACACGCCCAATGGCGTAACCCATTTGAACATGGATAATGTTATTCATGATTAGAACGAGGATTTGAACAAGAAAAATGGCGGATTCCGCTACGTCAAAGGTCGTGCCGAAAGAGCCTACTGCTCTTCAGAGCTTTATTGCTGGAGGAGTGGGAGGAATTTTAGTGGTTGTCATTGGGCAGCCATTCGACACTGTTAAGGTTAGCTCAGTTTTGTGTGCGTGGTATTTAAAAGGCCGCATGCTTGTTGGACTGAATTGCGTTCCACTGTCGTCTTGTGCAAAATCACCGCACTACAAGCTCTAGGTTGACTTGTGTACGTACCTCAAAATGATTGCTTCTATTGCTCAGTATTGGCTAGCGAAGTTCAGTGATAGTTGCTTAAATCGATTGATTCTGCCGTGTATCTGCTCACAGGGAGATGTCTTATGTATTCAGTGTCACCTATAGTGCATGTGCGTATATACTGGTGTTGAGTCACAAGGTACTGCATTGTATCATTGCATTCTTTAGGTTCGTATGCAAACACAAGGAGCATTAGTCCCAGGACAGAAGCCGCCCTTCACTGGTACTTTTGACTGCTTCAGACAGACAGTCAGACATGAGGTGTGTGTATACGTTACTGAGGTGACTTCTGGAATGTGTACACTCTGTGTGTTGTAATGTGTTTAAACGTTGTGACGTGTGTTTGAGGACTTGATGTGTTGTGTGTGTGTGTGTGTGTGTGTGTGTGTGTGTGTGTGTATGCTGTGCCTAAAGGCTCTGAAGGAAGTATACGTTTATCGTCTAAACGTTCACCTGATCAACCTGCTCTCCTTACCTCACAGGGCTTTCGTGGCCTGTACAAAGGAGTGCTTGCTCCTCTTGTGGGGGTGACGCCACTCTTTGCTCTCTCCTTCTATGGCTATGGCCTCGGCAAGCAACTACAGATGTCCACCCCAACACAGAAACTGAGGTGATCATGCTTTGGCACTGCTGTTCTCTCCAAGAGTTTAGGTCCAGAGAGTGCCAACTCCTGGATGCATAATGCAAATGTTTGGATTGTATTGACTGCGATTAAATGCATGTGTTGCAAGCACTTCTAGCACTGTGAGAGTGTGTGAAGAGTGAGTAATAAAGGGCTACGAGTGTAGATTTGCACTGGTACGTAATTGGGTGCACTTTTTTCAAAGCTACCAACTACCTACAGTAAATCGGCCAATGCCAATTGCTGATCCAATTATTGGTGTGCCTTTAGTTACAAGTTACAAGTCGGGTAGCCTTCTATCACCAGCTTCAAAACTGTGTTGGAACACTTTGCCAACATTTCAACCAGGTGCTATGAGGATGACTAATGCTAATGAGAAAACATATTCATGTGGTAGAACTCTCTGTGTGGTGGTGGTACAGGATGTTACATGTTCCTGTGCATTGATATAATACAAACTCTGAAAGCCCCAACAGCTACCAGAACAAGGTGACCCGTTCCTCTCTTCTTGTTCCACCCTCTATCTCTACAACAGCATCACACAGCACATCCTAGCCGGAGGTCTGTCTGGTTTCTTCACAACCGTGGTCTCAGCTCCTGGAGAGAGGATAAAGTGTCTCATGCAGATCCAGAGGGAATCAAAGGCTACTGCCAAGTACTCAAGCAGTATTGACTGCACGGTGAAGTTGTACAAGGAAGGAGGAGTGAGGAATATATTCAAAGGCACCCTTGCAACGCTGCTGAGAGGTAAGGACTGAGCTGTGTGGTCTAGCTACATTCTGCATCAACTTAACACTTGCTTTGTTGACATTTTTGCACTAAGGTACGTATGTAAGTACATGTCTCTTGGGGTGCTGTTCAGAATGCACTACGTCACACACACATGTACGTACGCACACCACACACAGATGGATACGTGCACTCTTATACACACTCACACACCCTGCATACACGTATGCACACTTATACACAGGCATGCACACACACACACACACACACACACACACACACACACACACACACACACACACACACACACACACACACACACACACACACACACACACACACACACACACACACACACACACACAGGGCAAATCATTTCTTTATTAATTGACATTACAAAAATAGGGAAATGGCAATAGCAGTTCTTGTCAACACACTGAGGGATGCATGGTACGAAGAGGATAGCTGCTTAATGACTCTAAAGGTGGCATGATAATAGATCACAACTATGTTTCTGGCATGCAATTGTCCATCTTATGACAGTGGGTTAGTGAGTGAAGGGAGAGTTATTGGTTACGTAGTGCCCATATGGCATGTGAATCCTCAATTACTGCTTTAGCGATCTGCTTCATCAGTGTCCTTTGGTCCCGTACGCTTGTCTTCGACAGCATGAAGAGTGGCTGGAGGCTGTTTGTGTCAAGAATACGTACCTCTACAGCCAGTGTCTGTCTATTCTGCTGTCCCAGTTTGAGGCAGATGGGGCAGAGGTCAGAGTTCAGCTTCTTCCAAGTGTACACAAGTTGTTGTTATGTGGTAGGAAGTCTACGGCTGCCCCCATGGCAAAGGCGAAGCAATGCTCTGAGAGTGACAATGTTGTTCATCACCTTCCTCAGTGATAGCGAATGGGTGGCCTTCCTTGACTGAGGAGCTGGCACGGTCAATGAGCGCCCTCTCATCCGTGCTGGCGACTCTCTTGCGAGCTTCACTTGCAAGTCTGCTTCTTGTTGCATTGGGGCATTCCTGCATGGCGGCCATGACATCTTTATAGTGGGCTTTAGCTTCTTGTGAATCCCTGTGTCACGTGCATGCTTACGCTCTGCAAGGAAACGGCATGTTGGGTCAGTGGATGCCTTCAGCTGGCTGTACCTCGAAACCTGGGCTTTCTTGAAGCAGGTGGTGATGGAGGGAATGTCCAGACCCCCACTGGCCTTGGAGAGGAAGATTCGTGCAGTGTCTGCTGATCTGCTGAGGCCGCACCATTTCTTCAGGAATCTGGTCAGCATTCTAAGGTCATTTCCACCCAAGTGAGTGGAATGTCTGCCAGAGACAGGAGCCAGTTAGGCGAGGGAAGATTGTAAGGTGGTAGATCTTCTGCTTTTGCCGCTGAGGGAGTAGGTACTGGTCAGTTGCAGTTAAGAAAACCCTCTTGTTTGGAATGGATCTGCTCCTTGATGCTGTCAAGTGATAGTGTATGTGGCATTGATTGGTAGCCCTAGGAACGAGGTGGCATTGTTTCCTAGGAATGATGTCTTCTCCTGGGAGATAAGCAGTCCAGGGTTGTTAGTGCGGCCAGTTTGGCCATTGACGAATGTGGCTGCAGCTGCACATTTAGACACTTTAGCCTTCAGGAGTGACCATTCCAGCCACTTCTTAGGGGCGTCTAGCATTGCCTGACAGTCTTCCTTGCTACCGGCTGTGAGACATGTGTCATCAGCGTATGGCAGGATGCTCACCTGGTGGCACGAGGTGCTGAAGCCATAACCCCTGTGGCTGCCCTCTGACTTGATGGCATCCAGGTGCAAGCTGACTATATGACATCAGAAATTGCTGCTGATTGGGGTCACCTTTAGAACAGCCCTTTGCCCTGACACATTCGGCCTGTCTCCCACTTCTTGGTTGAGATCACAGCTGAGAGCCTTGTGTAGAGAGACTGGATAGCACGGATGAAATGAGCAAATAGTAGTGCCAAAGGGTGTATGAGATAAGATGCAGATACAGAATCTTATTTACACCTGGGGAGGCCATTAGCCTTATAAGGCTACTCTTACTGTCACCCAGAACAGATAGTGGTGTACTGAGCCAAAGGCATTACATAGGTCTAGCCAGCAACAGGGCCGTAGCACCAAGATAAAGACCGGTCAGGCCATAGATGACGTGATGCAAACTAGGGGAGCTGCAGGCGTGACCCCCAGGAAAAAATTTTTAATTTAGATGTTCTGTGAGTACTTTTGGAGCAATTCTAGGCCCATCAACACTTCAATGAGTATGATAAAATGTAACATAGACCAACAGGCACTTACAGCAGGAAAGGCGATCAAGTCCCATGTAACAGGTAATACAGTGCATTGAAATAAGAAGATAGCACATTAAAAATCCAAATCTAGTGGTTTTTTGGCTGTCTCTCCGATGCTAGGCAGCACAAATCTCTCATTCCCTTGACTAGAAGACACCATCAATGCAAAGGGTGTGTAAAAATGTTTCCTCCAAAACAGGAGGAGGGCTGGTCCATGCAAGGAGGGGGGGCCAGCCGGTCCATGCAACAAGGAGGGCCGGTCCATGCAACAAGGAGGGCCGGTCCATACAAAGGGGGGGGGCCAGCCGGTCCATGCAACAAGGAGGGCTGGTCCATGCAAAACTCAGGTCATTAACATGCGCTGACTTTAAATACGTTTTCACCATCCCTACATCTGCCAACATTTTGCCACGCTTGCGGTCTTGCTACCATCCCCTGTTTTTCCGCCTGCGTAATATAGCGCAAGCGTACATGTGAGTGTGCAATAACAAGGGTTGCCACAGGAGACTATCCTATTGCATGCATATGCCCATTCAAGCTACATACATGTTTCCATGTACAAATATATACCACCATGCTGCATGAATACATCCATGTACAGCGGATTTATGCAACCTTGCAACAGTGCCCATACCTGGGTAGTCGCTACCTAGGATACGAACAGGGTGATATATAATAGGTGAGTACAGTACCAGTCCATATCCTAGGTAACAACTGTCCATGGTGTGGGAACTGTTGCAAGGTTGCATAAATCCGCTGTACATGGCTGAAGCGCTACTGTGCTGTCTGATTTTGCACAGCGATCGATTAACACACCATTTTACACATCAGAAAACGTCAAAAACGTCATGCGACATCCGTAAAATGGCTGCCGCCGTTAAGGTTAGTTAGAGGACTAAGTATCTGGCTATTCCTTGTTCAAGCTAAGTCCTGCAACACTGTAACAAGACCACTCTGCTTTTAGAACGTTGTTTAAACATAGGCCAGTACCTCCCTCCCAATTTGAAAGTGTGTTTAAAATGCATATCTTCAATATTTAGAATTTTTGTTCCAGCAGCAAAAACCAGTCCGGCCATGGCCGGACCGGCCGGACTGGGTGCTACGGCCCTGAGCAAGCAGTAATGTTCTTTTGACTTCTACGTGCATCTAGGATTGCTTGGAAAAGCTTGAATTGGTGTTCTGTACACCCAGGGACTCCTTCAACAAAAGCCTTCTGTGCTGTTGTGTCAAGGTACCCATTGCCTGTCTTGAACAGCATGAGACGTTGCTTCAAAATGCAGCTGTAGATCTTCCCTACACAAGACGTAAGGGTGGTTGGTCAGAAGTGGGATACATAGGTCTGCTGGGTTATCCTTCGCTGTGGCCTTCGGAATGAGCTTTGATCACTGCCCACTTCCACTGTTGTGGGGTCTTGCTAGCAGATCAGCAGAGATTGAAGATATGCAGAAGAGGAGTGATAGTGGCAGGACATTCCTTCAGCACCCGGTAAGGTACCTGATCGATTGGAGAGTGGGATGAACCGGCTTTTGCTTTCCGTATTGCTCTCTCTACTTCTTTCCTCTGTGTCTACTCACATTGGAAGGGCTGTTTGGGGTCCGGGGCAGATGAGATCCATTGTGACTGGGTGAAAGTGTGCTGTTGTGGTGAACACTGAAAGAGGATTGTGTGTTCTCAGCTGAGCAGGCTAGTTGTGAGTCATCCTCCCCATCAAGTAGACCTGGTAGAGAATTTCCGGAAGTTCTGCATGCATTGTTTACAGATGGTCTTGGCATTCTTCCATTATTCCCGTTTACACTTGGCACCAGTTAAATTTGCTATGTAATCTAACAGATTGATGGTACCATTTTGCCAGGTCAGCGATGATGTCTTGGGGTGCATTATCTATCTTTGCATCTCTGAAAGCTCTCCTCAACTGCTTCTTCTTCTCTGAAAGCTGCTTCAGCTCTTTGTTGTGGGGAAATTGGTGTGTATGTGCCATCCTGATAGGAGAGTTTACCATTGCACACTTCTCACTTAGAAGGTGTGGTAGATCCCTTCGGCTAGCACCTCAGACGTATCCTCCAGGCTCTTTGCTTAAGTCTAGGAGTGACTTCATTTGCAATTCTCGTGTTCATTTCGGAACATGCCTTCTTTTCTTTTGATCAGGGTACTTTTGATGCATTTCTGTGTGGTAATAATTGTACTGTAGGTATGCAACCTGGAAGAACGGCAAGTTGGAAGGCATTGGTGAATGGTGTGCTGTTTGTCGGCTGAGTTCAACTGGATGGTCCACTGTGCTGTTGTTGCGGGGACTTGATGGCCAGCTCCATCTTACCGGCCTGGACTGAGGGGGTGCATGTGGCACTTCCTCTTAGATGTAGGTCTAATCTCTGGAATGGCTTCAGACATTTGGGGCATTTCTGTTCAGGTTTTGATGTAGACTTTTGCTTTGAGGGTCTTTGAGGTGGTGGTTTGAGATAGGTACATCTGATATAGGGCCTGCCATCTCTCTTTTTGCAGTGCCTCAGGTGCTTCCCTAGTGATGTGTGTCTTGTCTCACAGAAAGGGCACTGATTCTTGCTTGCATGACCTCCTTCCACGGTGTGAATAAGAGCCACCGGCTGTAGCTCTTGAGTGCCTTTAGGGAATTCTTCCAAACTTGCCACAAGTTGTTGTCGGGTTGTGGGGGCACTTGAACTTCAGGAGATTGCTGTGAAGCAGCCGCATCTGAATTGGTAGTGCTCAGCTTTGAGAGAGCCATGTTATGTGTGGATTCAGGAACACAGGGAGAGAGAAGACGGGTTTTGAGGGTCATCACTTGTTACAGGAACTGGCACAGAATCGACTGTGTCATGTGAGGTCTCCCAAGTTTAGGAGATTAGCCGCATCTGAATTGGTAGTGCTCAGCTTTGAGAGAGCCATGTTATGTGTGGATTCAGGAACACAGGGAGAGAGGAGACGGGTTTCGAGGGTCATCACTTGTTACAGGAACTGGCACAGAATCGACTGTGTCATGTGAGGTCTCCCAAGTTTAGGAGATTAGCCGCATCTGAATTGGTAGTGCTCAGCTTCGAGAGAACCATGTTATGTGTGAATTCAGGAACACAGGGAGAGAGGAGACGGGTTTCGAGGGTCATCACTTGTTACAGGAACTGGCACAGAATCGACTGTGTCATGTGAGGTCTCCCAAGTTTAGGAGATTAGCCGCATCTGAATTGGTAGTGCTCAGCTTTGAGAGAGCCATGTTATGTGTGGACTCAGGAACACAGGGAGAGAGGAGACTGGTTTCGAGGGTCATCACTTGTTACAGGAACTGGCACAGAATCGACTGTGTCATGTGAGGTCTCCCAAGTTTAGGAGATTAGCCGCATCTGAATTGGTAGTGCTCAGCTTCGAGAGAACCATGTTATGTGTGAATTCAGGAACACAGGGAGAGAGGAGACGGGTTTCGAGGGTCATCACTTGTTACAGGAACTGGCACAGAATCGACTGTGTCGGGTGAGGTCTCTCAAGTTCAGGAGATTGCTGTGAAGCAGCCGCATCTGAATTGGTAGAGCTCAGCTTCGAGAGAGCCATGTTATGTGTGGATTCAGGAACACAGGGAGAGAGAAGATAGGGGTTTTGGGGGTCATCACTTGTTACAGGAACTGGCACAGAATCGACTGTGTCATGTGAGGTCTCCCTTGTGGTGAAGACTTCTGCCACAAGGGCAGGAATGATCACTAGCTTCTATTTGATTTGCTGGGCACATGTTTCTCTGACAGCACTGGCTGACACATGCTTTAATTCCATCGGTGTAGGCTTGGAACCATGACTGTCTATCTTGTGCAGTCTCATACCACCCTACTGATATTCCTATCGTCTGCAGGTCTGCTGTTACAGCATCTCTCCACCTCTTCTTTGTGCCATGTTTCGGTCTTGTCTTCAGTAGTTCTCCAAACAACAACTGTTTGGGAAGCCGCCCTGACTCCATACGTCCTACATGGCCAAGCCATCGTAAACACACACACACACACACAGGGTGCCCCTCTCTTGTGATTACTGATTCTTGTTGCTTGACCTCCTTCCACGGTGTGAAAAAGAGCCACCGGCTGTAGCTCTTGAGCGCCTTTAGGGAATTCTTCCAAACTAGCCGCAAGTTGTTGTTGGGTTGTGGGGGCACTTCAAGTTCAGGAGAATGTTGTGAAGCAGCCGCATCTGAATTGGTAGTGCTCAGCTTTGAGAGAGCCATGTTTTGTGTGGATTCAGGAACACAGGGAGAGAGAAGATAGGGGTTTCGAGGGTGCGACAGAACAGTCGAGTGGAGCGCACACACATACACACAGTGTGCACCTTTCTTGTGCACTCTAATCGTATTCGCTGCAAATGTTTTATTCTTTTTGATCAATCTTACAACCTGATACATGGTTGCATATCCAGCCCATGGATAATAGGGGCTGGACCAGAGACTAGGCTAATCCGGTGTACTCACCGTCTTTTCTCCTTCCCCAGATGTTCCAAGTGGGGCCTCTTACTTTGGAACTTACGAGTGGCTTATGCGAATGATGAGCTCCAAGGAGAAAGGGAGGCACGAGTTGAGTGTGCCTCGGATCCTCTTTGCAGGAGGTATGGCTGGAGTGGTCAACTGGTTAGTTGTTTTGCCACCAGATGTGGCCAAGTCTCGTATCCAGACGGCTGCACCGGGAACTTACAGACACCTTGGATCTGCATACATGGAGCTGGTGAGAGGATACAGACACATGCACACACGCTTGTATGTACATGAACTCGTGCAGACATGCATACTTATTAACATACACACACACACACACACACACACACACACACACACACACACACACACACACACACACACACACACACACACACACACACACACGTGTTGTCTTGTTTGATTGTGCATGAAAGTACTTACTCTACACTGTGTGCTGTCAGATCCGTGAAGGTGGACTGGCTGCGCTGTACAAAGGAATGACACCTGTCATGTTAAGAGCATTTCCTGCGAATGCTGTGAGTTAACTAAACCTCAGGCCTTGATGGATGAGTGCTGTACGTACTGTCTGTTGGCAGGCTAGCTGCTTCTGTATTGGTCACTTGACAGGTTTGTACATACAAACATGTTGTCATGGCAATCGTGTCAACATGAGTGTTAACCTGATGGTCATGTGACTTGCATGTTACATCCAGGTGACATGGACGTGCGACAGCTGTGTCATGTTTGTAACATTACTATGACATTCTAGTGACAGTCATGTGACTTGCTCGTGATACCCAAGTGACGTGTCCTTATCTATCACTGTACCACGCACTACGTACCCAGGGAGCTTTTCTCGGCTTTGAACTGACTGTCAAGCTAATGAGAAAATTATCAGAGTAGATTAAATTGCACTTTATGGAATCCTAACTTATCATAATGATTTATCTAATTCCTTAGAATAAAGAATATTATTGTAATTATTATTTGTTTTACAGTAGTGTTTTATAGAATGTATATTATTTAAATTATCATTGAAGAACTGAATCTGGTAACTTTATTAAACTTCACTTCAGTACACTTCAGTTTGATGCCATACTCATGTAATATTCCCTTTGTTGGGATTTATTCATGGAATTATGCCACAATGTCTGAAATGCCATTTGATTCCTCAAAGTATGGCATGAATATGGTATTATTTGAATGTTTAGATAGGCTACTTCATTATCATATCAGGGGATCCTGTGTGGCATTTTCTATAGAGAGTAGTAAGGATGGTGTACGGGTTGCTGCGTGTTCGTTCCCCTTACAGTGCAAGTGGTGTAGAGACATAATTCCCATTATTTTGCTGAAATCATTGTACGTGTCAATGAAAGGGTGCATACGTAATTATGGTGACTGCCGGGAAGAACTGGTAAATGATGGTACAAGTGTACATACATACATACCTATAGGCAAGCGGCAGACAGCAGTCTGCATGTGACATTTGTTACTTGTGTCAGAGATGAGCTGGTACAAGTTTGGGGCTTGCTCCAAGTGTCACTGTAATGGAGACATTCGCTGTATGGCACCATACTGACAGTACATATATTGTACACAGACATAGTCTGTACGTGTCATATAAAATTGATATGCTTGTACACAGCACAATGCATGTATTAGGTATACATGATGTATAGTGCAAGTTGGAATATAAAGTGTCCTGTATCTAAGGATATCTGTAGGCCTGGCCGGAGTGTCTTTTGTGCTGTGATATAAAGCTGGCTCTAGATCTCGTTTCAATCGGTTGGTCCCTAGTTTGAGCTCAGACCATACATACATATATACATAGCTTCATGCTGTGTATGTGCGAATGATGAAGCGGCCGAGCAGTTTTCAGAAGGCACCTCGAAGTCAGAAGCCCAGTTCTCTCAAGTCTATTGTTGCTGGAGGAGTGGCCGGAATGATTGTCTCAACCATAGGACACCCTTTTGACACCATTAAGGTACGATAAGGTACATTCGTGTCCACATACATACATACATGTTATATTTTGCTAATAATTAAGTTTTGATAATGATTGTTGTTGGGCATTCAACTAGCAAAGTACGTGCAAATTAGTGTAATGTTTCCACCTCAAGGATCTTCATCATTCACTAAACGTATTGTGACTGATAAAACCCTTCGGTGAATCATGAATTATTGTCTCACTATATTCGTATATTCTTCTTTGTTGCAAATTGCAAGAACATGCAACAACAAACCTATTTATACTTTTCAGTGCTGTAGCATGAGCCCCTACCGCCTCCTCCCCCTCCCCCTCCTCCCCCTCCCCCCACAAGCACCAGTGCCTGCAGTCGCTAGCTAGTTGCTACTGTACATTTATATATAAGCATGCATTTGTCTGGTTGGACTTGTACATGTAATACTTGTATTTGAACTATGGCCATCTCCATGCAAGCATATTCTGTTTATGTTATTCAGGTTCGAATGCAAACACAATCCCCCTCCATGGCAACAGCAGGGGAGAGTCCCAAACCTGCCATCAGTGTTGGTTGGTTTAAGATTGCCAAGGCAATTATGAAGTTTGAGGTTAGATACACGTGCACACAAGACCAGTGTTGTAATGGAATACAATTAACATAGCATAATATAATTACATGTCTTTGCCATAAGTGAAGAAACTGTGTACCTCTGAAATAAGGAAGGACTCCTCTCTAATGAGGACAGTGCCTACTGTCCCAGCTATATAGAGATGTATACAAAACTACCTCTGAAATAAGGACACCTCTCTAGCTAATGAGGACGCTAGGGCCTGTCCCAAAGGTGTCCAGAATAGCGGTACAGCAGGTATCCCTGCATGTATGTCAGTCCCATTCATCATCCCCAATATATAAAGCATACGCATGCAATGAAACATGTATGACATTGTATATTACTCCCTCATGTGAGATGCACCATGCACTCATACTTTAATTTCAGCTAGTGCAATCCAAATATCGTTCAGACACACACATAATGTGGTCCACTTTTGCATGCTTTCAGGGATTTCGTGGGCTCTACAAAGGGTTCCCACCTACTCTCTTGGCAGCCACTCCTTTCTACGCCACAGTCTTCTTTGGCAATGATATTGGCAAGAGGCTTCAGAGGATACAGGCAAATGCGCAACTGAGGTGCGAGGTGTAGCTTGAGTGCATGGCCCTACAGCTGCATGCCTACATTATACATAGGCTTTAGCATATATGCTGTATCACGATACACTGTAGCCAGAAGCTGGGTAGATTTCCGAAATTTCGAAGTTAATTTCACTGATCATGATATAGATCCCGGATTGCAATTGGACCAGCATCTAGAATGTATCCATGTATACTTTTGGCCAGTGTATTTCCCCTGATCAACCCAGCTATTACATTAATACTGTGATTCCCAAGTGCCCATGTACCATGCAATTACTATTAATTGTCACAATTATTATAATTAGTTTCTACTGCTTAAAGCCTTTATTGTTTAGACATGGCACTCGAACATTATATAGCATATAATAAGATGCACTCGCCTGGTATTTTACTGTAGCTAGGCCATAAGACCCTTGATCTAGTCTTGTGTAGCTGACCACTTTCTCCCCTCCATTTTTATTTGATGACTTAAAAAATGAGGGGAGAAAGTGGTCGGCTACATGAGACTACCCTTGATCGTGTCCATTACTGTATGTATGTCTTTCAACTGGCATCTTATGTCATTTCCCTTTCCTTAATTTCTGCATGTCAGTATTCGCCAGCATGTGCTTGCAGGGGCCATTACAGGTGTGTTTGCCGCCACTGTGGCTACCCCAACTGAGAGGATTAAGTGCTTGATGCAGGTGCAGAAAGGATCAAAGAGTGCTGCCAAGTATTCGAGCAACATTGACTGTGCTGTGAAGCTGTACAAGGAGGGAGGAGTGAGGAGCATTTACAAAGGAGCACTGTCCACACTGCTCAGAGGTGATTACGTATGTCTGTGTAGTTCATATCTGCACTTGTT
Organism: Ianthella basta; assembly: GCA_964019415.1. NCBI lineage: Eukaryota > Metazoa > Porifera > Demospongiae > Verongiida > Ianthellidae > Ianthella > Ianthella basta. The sequence continues at coordinate 5,208,358 of OZ025870.1, read as the reverse complement.
TCAGTTACTCCATGCACTGTCAGTGCAACTAAACACTTAAGGAAAGCATTGGAAAGGTGTATATGCAGAGCATATATGATAAGGTCTGCAACCAGGCTTATATTGCCATAATAATACCATGCATTTTAAAGTTTGTATGCAAATTGTGCATTGCATGCATATAAATAATTATGATTCATTTCTCTCTTTATAAATGTATTGTATTATAATATCAAACTTCATCCTTGCAGAGGTTCCAATGTGTACTGTGTATTTTGGCACTTATGAGACAATGATTCGAGGCACTCTTTTAGGTAAAGGGTCAAACAAGAAGCTGAGTCCTGCTCGGATAATGTTCTCTGGTGGTGTGGCAGGAGTGGTGTGCTGGCTTGTATGCCTACCAATGGATGTGGCCAAGTCTCGTATCCAGACGGCTGCACCGGGAACTTACAGACACCTTGGATCAGCATACATGGAGCTGGTGAGAGGATACAGACACACTGGCACACACGCTTGTATGTACATGAACTCGTGCAGACACACATACTTACACACACACACACACACACACACACACACACACACGCACACACATACACACACACACACACACACACACGCACATACACACACACACACACACACACACACGCACACGCACATGCACACGCGCGCACACACACGCACACACACACACATACACACACACACACACGCACACACACACACACACAGAGAGAGAGAGAGAGAGAGAGAGAGAGAGAGAGAGAGAGAGAGAGAGAGAGAGAGAGAGAGAGAGAGAGAGAGAGAGAGAGAGAGAGAGAGAGAGAGAGGAAGGGAGGGAGATGCCATGCAGCATGGACGTTAGAATACATGGGGTGCACATGGGAAATGTGTAATTCAATTGCTGTCCCATTCAACAGGTCAGAGAAGTAATGTGCAAAATTCACCCAATTGACACGTGATTGTTCATTTGCTTATAACTATGCTCATTCATAGTGTATTAATTTTCTGCCACAAGAGTGTACGTGTGTACATGCACTTTTGTCATATTCATCCAATCAGATCCGTGAAGGAGGGCTGGCTGCTCTGTACAAGGGAATAACACCAGCTCTGCTGAGAGCACTTCCAGCGAATGCTGTAAGCTCAATAATGCGCTGTTGTAGATCATTTAGTTATTAATACTGAATATATTGCCTGCATCCATCCTTTGCAATGCAAACAGACAAATGTGCATACATTATACATTATATATTGGCATAGATTATTGGTAGGGTATAGCCGTTAAAGGTTCATTGAGTTGGACTTCTGTCATGTACCTTGAAGTATAGGGAATACTGGTATCAAAGTAGAGGTAATATCGACTACACCGTGACTACCTTCACTAATGAATTCGAAAGTATATTGCTGCAAGCTGCTGAAATGTGGGGAAATGGAAATGTTGTGACCCTTGACTAGTATATATGAACAAATCTAAACAGAGTGAAACATCTAGATCATCAATATTGCAAACAACTCGATCGATCCTGTGCCTTTGATCCTGTCCACAGGTTCATTATTTAAGCTACGTTTATAGTGTGTGCCATGTTGACAAGTTAATGATTGCTATCATTTACAGTAAAAATGGTGACAGTGATTCATTATAATAGCATGCAGATCAACAGAAAGGCTTGCTCATACATTTATGTGTGGATGTGTGTGTAATGTTCTGTATAAAATAATTAGTGTATATGTAATACAAATTGATTGAGAGCTATAATTTGTAATAATAATAATGACATTGCCTGCTGCCTCAATTTGCATGCCTTCCATTTCTTTCTCACATTGCAGGGAGCATTTCTCGGATTTGAGTTCACTATGAAACTCTTAAATAAACTGACAAATTTCCAATAATTGCCTATAATATTATAACAAATAACTATAATATATGCATACATACATAAGTAGGCATGTATGGCTTCAAATTGTGCATGTATGATATATAATACTACAGCAACTTGCATGATAATCACAATTTATATGTGTTGCATTTATATATATATAATTAAAATTTTTATTATGCATGAATGCATACCAATTAGCACTGCATGTAGCTGGCATGCATATGTATATAATTATATGTAATATTGTGCATGCTGCAATTGGAATGATTTAAAATGCGTACATATTCATGAACAAGTGTATGTGAATATATCACGAAGTGGAATTAATGTCATGCAATGTTTGATTAAATTGCTTTCGATCAGCTGTGTGTTGGTATGCACTGCTTCATGCTACCAGGATCGAGGGCGTCACTACGGCCATCCATCACCAGTTGACCGCAGTTCCAACATTGGCAGCATGGATAATGCCAGCCAGAAATTCAGCACAATTATAATAATTAGTATAGAACCATTATAATAATATACACACGAAGAATCAACTTATAATAATTTTCAGTCAGAGCAGTTTGTGACATTGCTAACACACATGGTGTCATAGTCAAACCCAAACCGTTTAGCAGTGGCCTTAAATTCTGCCTCCACATACTCCGGGATGGCGTCCATGGGAGGTTTATTTATGCGACTCACAACACTGCCCCCTGCATAAGGTCCTGCAGGAGTGGAACCACAGTAGATGTACAGCATCCAGTCTGGGTGCGGCCAGGAGAGAACTCTCCACTCCTCCACCTGCGGCTTCAGAGGCGGGTCTGTGTACCAGTGGGTCATCACACCCGGTTTAGTCAGCGACACGTTAGCGACAGTGTAGACAATCGGAGTTGAGCATGTGTTGTTCTTTCCGCCGCAATAAGCGATGTGGTCGATCCAGCGCCCTCCTTCCAAAACAAACTCATCGCGTTGGCAAGGGAAGTAGTCGAAGCCGCCAGGCCACTCCTTCCCGCCGCAGTTCAGCCCTCGCAAGATCCACCACTTTCCTTTCGCCTGAGCCATATCTGTAAAGTTCTTGATGGTGTCGCTGTCGTTCGCTAAGCACTTTCCGTCCGGAGGTGCCTTGGGGAAGCAGCCGTGGTCGCTCATGCACTGCATTAGGTTCCTATACTTGGTACTATTGTATCCGAACGTCAGCTCACAGAGGAGGTCGCAGGCCTCCTGATCCGTCTTGTCCAGGCACTTGTAATTACAGACTACGGTTTCTCGACACTGAGCGTCGAGAAGGCAGGTTATGGCTGGCTTTGAACAGTTGAACAGGATGCAAGGACCTGGACTCCCGAAATGACGTAGCACTTGCTCATCACTGATGAGGTGGGTTTGTGCTACAAACGGTAACAGAGCGCACACCAACAGAGCAGTCAGGGAGGTCATCTTCATTCTTTGCAACGTCAGAGGTCAATATCACGTGGGAGTATTTGCACGTGATCAGGTAAAATGGCCGAACAGGTGGACGGCACGAAGAAGAATCGAAAGTCTCGTAATACAATGACTGACACAAGAACTGACGACACTCCCAGTAAAGTGAACGAGAAGCAGTACGTGGATGTCAGTTTCGTCTGCCAAAAGTGCTACCAACCTCTGACAATGGATAAGTCTCTGAGTGAGTCAGTCCTTGAGGGCCAACTGGACCGTATGAGACACGGAGAAGACTGTCTGGGTGAACTGGAGAGCGCTTCCGACTGTACATTACCTCACGGTGCCCAAGAGGACGCGGAGAAGAAGCGAAGGGACTGGGCTATGGCAATGGAGCAGTCGTTACGGGAAGAAGACATTGACGCCTCCTCCCTCGACCTATCTACCGTCATGGTCTCCATAAACGCCCCGCAGGATCGCGAACGGGTCAAGAGACAGCTGCAGCTCGCCGAGCAATACTTCAATGCAGTGTCTTCACAGTCGACGGTAGACCACCCTCTCTGCAATGAGTGCGCTTGTGATATCCTCCACTCCATTGAGGACCACATTGTGTTCTCGGAAGAGTCACGTTTTAGATATGAAGAGTGTCTGAGGAAGTGGACTGAAGAATATGAGGAAGATGGAGGGGACGCCATGGAGAAGACACTGGAAGATGAAGTGAAGCAACTGAAGCTGGAAGAGGCTGAGCTAAAGAGAGAGTTGGCCGACATTGAGGAGAAGAGACACAGGGTAAAGGATGAATTCAGAGAGGCACAGAGGCAACTTGAAGAGCTGAGAGATGAAGATAGTGAGCTCCATCGACAGTACAACCTTCAACAAGCAGAAATGCTGTACTTGCAAGATGAAGTCAAGAGCACAGAGTATCAAACTGCCTACGCCACTGAGCAACTGAAGAAGCTAACGAAAACAAACATACTTTCGTTGTCATTCTATATATGGCATCAAGGCCTCTTTGGTACGATTAATGGGCTTCGACTTGGACGGCTGGTCACTGTGCCCGTAGAGTGGGGCGAAATCAATGCTGCTTGGGGGCAATGCGCACTTCTTCTTCACTGCTTGGCGCGCTACGCAGAGCTTGAGTTTCAGAAATACAAGGTAGTCCCATGTGGTAACCAATCCGTGGTAGAGCAGCAGCCGGAGAAGGCCGGTCGCTCACCTATCCTCCTCCCACTGTACACATCAGGAGGCTATAGGTTCATGCTGGATTCGAAATTTGATCGCGCAATGGTAGGCTACCTGGACTGTTTGAATCAGCTCAAGGGACACATTGAGAGGGTTAGTGGAGGTTACAAGCTCCCTTATAGGATTGAGAAGGACCGCCTCTTTGATGATGACCAGGGCAAGTCCTACCCAATTAGGATGCAAGGGAATTCCCCTGAACACTGGACCAAAGCACTAAAGTATATGTTGACTAACCTGCAATGGGCCATTGGATGGCGACAGGTGATGACGCTAAAGTGACAAGTGGTGACACTGCAGAAGTGACAAGTAATGACGCTACATTAGTGACAAGTATATAATGACTCTAAAGTGGCTAGTTCATGATGTTGTGTATTAGCAGGTTTACGTTGTTGTGGCAATTATGGAGAAATTATGACAGTGTTGTTTATAATTATAGCTCTTTCACTTGTCATTTTAAAGTTATGTATGCCTCAAGTATCACAATTGCATGGTTCATTCGGTTTAACAGTATAATAATTGTTAGTGTATGTACAAGTCATGTATGTTGTATCAGCTGTGATGTATCGGGTGTCGTGGCCAATGAGCTGCCTACCAAAGTCAGTAGGCATGAAGTTGTTGAAGTAGAAACTCATTACATATGCATATGTATACGTATATAGGATGGATCTGTATGGTGCACTCAATTAAGCTTGCACAATTGATCATCTGTGTTGATAGTGAGCTAGAATTTGATCACAAGCCGCATGCATGCAGCTAGTGTAAAGCAGCATTATGATGCCTTTAGCTATTGCAATGTATATTAATTGGCAGATAGTTTGACTAGAAGACTGCTCACTTTTGAGCTCCACCCATGAGGTTACTAATGTGATGGGAGGGAACGATATAGCATTTTTATGCATGTTCGTTTTGCGTTCTTTTTCTGCATATGTGTACTTTTGGCTTTCTTTTCTGGGTGCCACTGACAATAGCCATAATATTGTTATTGTCTAATGGTAAAATAAGAATGGCCCAGGTAAAATAGGAATGGCCCAGGTAAAATAAGAATGGCCCAGGTAAAATAAGAATGGCCCAGGTAAAATAAGAATGGCCCAGGTAAAATAAGAATGGCCCAGGTAAAATAAGAATGGCCCAGGTAAAATAAGAATGGCCCTGGTAAAATAGGAATGGCCCAGGTAAAATAGGAATGGCCCAGGTAAAATAAGAATGGCCCAGGTAAAATAAGAATGGCCCAGGTAAAATAAGAATGGCCCAGGTAAAATAAGAATACCTGATACCTGATAGCATTAAGGGGCGAGGATGAAGAGACTGCAGTTACTAGACTATAGCTATCCAATGGACACATGCAGCAAGCTGATAGCACTGATGCTATTACATGTGATCATTACCTAATACATAATGTTTCATTATAATAAAGTAGGGCTAAATATAGTATAACTATAATTATATAGGGTATATGCTAAAGATAGGGCTAAGGATAGTGTTACAGGTGCAATGAAGGTGATGGAGGACAATATGACTACACTTAATGAGCTCGGTATACCTGTGGAGTAACTGAATTATTATCAGGGGGTTGTGTTAGAAGTAGAGTTAGGGTGAGGTCTGCGGATTTGGTCTATATTGGACCCACTGTTTCCTGCTTGTTTGACTGAGGACAGTGTCAAACGCTATTATGTTTTTGGTCGTCATAATTATGCCAATTGTTTGTGCCAATTTCTGGCAATTGAAGATGAAGAAGAAATTAATGATAACAAGAGACCTATACAGCAACAAACTTGATTCTGTTTCGTGCAAACGCAAGTTTCTTCCCATTTAGTACACATGCAAAACATGTGTGCAAAGTATTTTATACAGTGTGATTTGGACGATATTCATTGGCGTGCGCGTGATCAATTAGGAATGCATGTGATTAATTGCTCACGTGATCCACCTTCTCCTCCGCATCCCGTTTTTTCAGAGGGCGGTGGTGACCTCTCTCTCTCTAGCGCTTTTGGTGCGAGCTGTGCGAACTCTCCAAACCCGCTCACTGTGCAAACCATTTTTCTGCTCAAGTGGAGGAATTAAGTGAAGATAATGGCCTCACCCCCCAAGTTGTGGACTACGGACCCCGCTGTAGAGGTGGCCGTCAAGGTAGGCACTCCAAGAACTGGCTTTCACCGAAGCTACTGGTTTGGACTGTATAGCTTAGTCCACTCGCGCCAAGGGCTCACGTGTGGTAACCCAATCCGTCCTCCGGCAACACTTCATGTAGTTCTGTAAATTCGCTATTGTGTGGCGTGTCTGCCCTTTGTCGGACGTGGACGTGTGCTTTGTCGTGCAAGTGCGTGCGGCTCGAGTTCAAACGATTTTGTCAGAGGGGTACCGGAGTATCAATTTCTTCCCTATTCACATCCACTTTCAGTTTTATTGATCTCATTATGTGTCTCCAGTTTGATGGATTTGTGATTTGTTTGTGCTGATCACTGCTATTGTTCTGTGAATTGATTTCGCTTTCATGCATCATACGTGCTTTATGGAAGATTACACCTGTAACTGTTGTCTAGTTGACCTCTCTACCCCTCTCTGCTTGTCCATGTTGCAGTATTCCTCCCTTCACTCTCATTCTCACCTTCCCTGCCCTCACCCTCCCCTCCCCTTCCCTCCCGTCCCCCTCACCCTCCCCTCCCTTTCCCTCCCGTCCCCCTCACTCTCCCCTCTCCTCCCCCTCCCCCTCCCCTTCCCTCCTGTCCCCTCCCCTCCCCATCTTACTCAGACGTCCCTCTCTGGCCCTGCCTCCATTGCCCCCACCACTGTCTGCGATACTCTCAAAAGAGCCAGCAAGAAGTATGAGTCAAGATCAGCTCTTTGCGTGAAGAGAGATGGGAAATGGTTGCAGATGACCTTTAAGGAGTATTACGACACGGTGGTCCTGGCTGCCAAGTCTCTCATCAAATTGGGAGTGGAACAGTATCACGGTGTTTGTATTCTTGGGTTCAATGCCCCCGAGTGGCATATCTCTGACCTGGCTGCTATCATGGTTAGTGTGTGTGTGTGTGTGTGTGTGTGTGTGTGTGTGTGTGTGTGTGTGTGTGTGTGTGTGTGTGTGTGTGTGTGTGTGTGTGTGTGTGTGTGTGTGTGTGTGTGTGTGTGTGTGTGTGTGTGTGTGTGCCCTTTTGACTAGCTGTTTCTTGCATCCTGGGGTCATCTTACTAATGCTGAGGTGATGCTAATTGGCATGATCAATTAGTTACCTTAAAATAACAATTAGGCAAGTTCCCCGGTGCCCTACGAGTTTTTTTTTTAACTCCAAATACTTCATTTCTGTTCGTTTTCAGTATAAAGTCACTTTGAATCCGACAACATTAATGTACTGTGAACCTTTTGTAATTTTCTTGGCCGTTTAAGCGAGTTAATGCCAAGAATTGTATGTGAGTGGCTGTTGTTTGTAGTATTGAACCTTTGCCAGACTTAGCTTACAATCTATTTCAAATTGGTTATTCAAAATGGCCCAATGGCCAAATGATGTGGCATCACTGTAGTGTTGATTCTCCACTGTGTCAGACTTGTTGCCTAGTATTGGTGTGTATTCGTTTCAATTCACTCCATTTACCATTTGCCATTTTCACTCTCAAGTGTCTGCACTCCCATCGGTTCTCGTCCTTTTAACTACACCGTGTATCGTAACGTCTGTACATCTGGTGAACAAAGAATTTGGTGATATTCCAATTTCATTCATTAGTTATGCTTCGTTAACCCCTCTGTGTAATGTTTTGCAGCAAAGTCATGCCTTTCCTAACCACACAGCTACTTAAGTAAACCTGTGGTGATTGTCTTCCCATCACAGCTGCGGTTCAGTCACTTCCCTTCACTATGGAAGAGACGTGCGTGTGTTGCTGGTTTGCCAACTTGCTAACTATCACACTAGTTGGTTGGTTGGTTGGTAAGCTTATTTATACAGGGGAAGCCTTTAGCCAGCGGCTACTATTCTAGGCACCCTGACTATTCTAGGCACCCTGACTATTCTAGGCACCCTGGCTATTCTAGGCACCCTGTACAACTGTTGGCCTGACATTGCGGGTATTCATCGTGGGGTGATATTAAGGTCAAAGCTGTAGCATTGACCCGAAGGCACCTCATCTAATGGGTTCCTGTGTGATATAGTGCACATTTTAAAGGGAATGTGGAATCAATTACCTGTGCCAGTCTTTAATGAACTTTGCAAGACTATGTGTATTCGGTCAGAGCCCTGTGCTCCCTGCCTCCCTTACTGCCTCCCTTACTCTGCAGGCAGTTGACGGTAGGCTCTCAGCCATGAGCTGCACATGCACATGTGTACATAATGTGTACAGCTGCTGCATTCATTACATGTACACCGCTAGACAAAATAGTGCAGGTCGTGTTAACAAGTGTGATGTACATGTGTGCCGTGATGGGGCCTGATGTGCAGATGATGATAGAAAGAAACACTTGATGCTAATAACCACATTTTGAAATGCCCACTAAGTCAAAGATTGCTTATATATAGGCCACATGAGATTGGAGGATGAAGATTGACGCTTTTGAAGACAGTATAGTCGCTGACCTTCAGTGCAGAACTGGCACGTCTAAATAACGTCTGAGAAGCAAGCAATTATGATTATGGGTGCAGTATAGGGTGAAGTTTCATATGGGCAAGAGTGCACAGTTGTTGCATAAGTTGTTACAAAAATATGAAGAAAACCTAATTTCGGGCACATTTTAGCATTTCTTACACAACGAAAATGCTATATTCTCCTTAACAGAGCAAGCTACACTTTTGCGCCACTAAAAATATGAAAGTACAGTTGCTACTTAACAGACTGGAATGCAGTTCACTCACCAGGAAGGGGCTTTAGATGTGCCGGTTTTTCATTCAATTTTTCTTCTGTTCAAAGTGGCCATTTTCACCATTTCTCACTTCCTGTGAGAAATGGTGAGAAATTCCTCTGTCATGGTTTGAGATAAATGGAGTGGTTGCGGAAGTGTGGATGAGCCAAAAATGGAATAGAATGCACACACATGGCATTTGTGAATACGAATGCACAACAAGAACACACACATATGTACATGCATAGCTCTTCAACTCCACACACAACTTGCTGGATTGGGGTGAGCCTGGGCTACCCCCAATCTCTCCGATCAGTTCAATTTAATGCATTTGTTGCCCAGTTTACGTATGTATATAGTATGGGCTGCTTATGAATTCAGCTTAATGCAATTAGTGCGCAAGATTGTAAACCCACAAGTGCCGTATATGAAAATACTTCTTATTCCTGCAATAGGAATTGCTGTGTCATTCTCTGTAGCTTGCATGCCAGCCGTGCTAGGCTTCAGAGCGTTGGCGTGACTGTGTGGTAGTGGGATTTCGTTGCCTTATCCCAGGTCAATTGTGACGTGTCCTGAATTGGGACACCATAAGTAGTTGTGACATGTCCTGAATTGGGACACCTTCAGACAAATGGAAATTGTTGGGCTGGAAAGTTGTATACCATCACCCTTGGAATTGTACATCAATTGGCCACTAGCCTGTAGTGTTGACCATGACTCTTGACAGTATATGTATGTACAAACTATTGTACCCTCTATCTAATATATGAAGCCGAAAGTGTCCGTCTGTGTATTCGCGATACGCATGCGCGTTACTTGCTTCGTCGCCGTCAAACTCGCTGTGGTTGCTGGGGGCACTGGGGGTCAGGTTATAGCGGGATTGATGTCGCCCGTTTTTTGGTTCGCAGAGAGTTATCTGTCTATTTCCGCTTTTTCCTTCACGGACGACCGCCATTTTCTAATTATCGTTCCTGTTGACTTCCAGGTTTTCCCAGATTTGATTGGCTGTCGTTCACGTTCGAATTTAAGTCTATGATGATCACTTTGAGCTGTAGTAGTAATGTGGTTGCTGAGGGCATCAGGGGACAGGCGTCAGGCTCTGTAGCCCACGGAAGGCAGGCCATTCTGCTAGTACAATACATATGGTAGTGTATCTTATACAGGTTGTAATGGATGTAATGTTTATTTAGTGTACTAGATAATAAACCACAATTGTTGTATATGAAGCTACTTCTTGTGTATCATATCAGCCACGCCTTCACAACGGAAGTCACTAAGTGTGATGTACATGTGTGCCGTGATGGGGCCTGATGAGCAGTTGATAATAGAAAAGAAACACTTGGTTGATGGTTTGAGGTGAATGGAATGGGTGTGGAAGATGGGCCTAGGATTGAATATAACGCACACACATGACATTTGTAAACACGAACACACACATGCACACACACATACATGCATAGCCCTTCAACCTCACACACAACTTGCTAGAGGTTGTGGTGAGCCTAAGCTGCCCCCAATGTCTCAGGCTGCCTCACTGGATAGCATTTGTTGCCCAGTTTATATATATGGTACGGGCTGCTTGTGAATTCAATGTAGTGCAATTAGCGTGCAAGATTGTAAACCCACAAGTGTTGTGTGCGAAAATGCTTCTTAAGTCTATTGTGGGCACCTCTAACACATTGCGTAAGCATACCAGCTGTGCTAGGCTTCAGAGCGTTGGCGTGACTCCTTGGTAGTTGGGATTTCGTTGCCTTATCCCAGGTTCAATTGCGACATGTCCTGTATTGGGACACCTTCAAACTAATGGAAACTGGAAAGTTATATTCCATCACCTTTGGATATGTGCATCAGTTGGCCTCAGGCAGAGTTGACCATGACTCTGACATATTCCTACTAACCATCGTACCCTCAGTTAGCCTCTATACTATACGTATGGTAGTGTATCCTATGCAGGTTATGTGTAGTGGATGTTATGTTTAGTACATCCACTTTGCACTAGATTATACACCATAATCGTTATACATGAAATTGCTTCCTATGATTGGCTTGAGCTGCCATCAAGCAGATAACACAGCCACACTTTATCACCTGTAGTCAGGTACGCTAGGTTTGGTTCATACCACTCCGTAGAGTTCCCGCTGCAGTAGCGATATCCAAGTCTAAAGAGAAGCACACTGCGTATCTACTTCTTCCAGCAGCTAAAGGTATGGAGCGAACGTATTGGAGCCGCGAAAGAAGCCGCTGTGAGAGAGATGGGAGTTGCTGGATGAGAACGAATTGCGAGCTTAGCGACTTCTGAGAACTCGCGCCTTCTCAGCGCGTGCGGATCCTCGACAGCAGCCATGTCTTATCAGAGACTTTATATCGGAAACATGGCTAGGAATCAGTTCATTTTAATGGAGGACGGGCTCGAATAGAAGCTGGGCTCGAATTAAGGCCAGGTCAAAAACCTTTTGAAAGAAATAGAGGCCCAGGCTTCTATTCAGACATATACGGTATGTGCCATGGTAGTGCCTGATGAATGGGTGATGAAGGAAAGCAACACTTGGATGATGGTTTGAGGTGAACGAAATGGGTGTGAAGCGTGGATGAGCCTAAATGGGGTAGAATGCACACACGTGACTTTCGCACACATAATCACTCAGCCCTGCAACCCCAAGCATACACAGTGTGCTAGATTGCGACTACCCTGATTGTAATGTCTCAGATCATCTCACTGCATAACATTTGTTGCCCATTATATATCTTGTTCTTCTAAACTGTATTTCATTGCAATGTGGAGTGCCAGACTTGGCTTGTGATTCATACTGTGTGTGTGTTGAGGTCATGTGTCCTGTTCAACTCGGTGTTTCTTGTTTCTTCCTCTGTCCCTGTCAAGAGCTAAGTGTTAGTGGTAAATTGGACGGGTGTGGATGGTGGGACTGGATTGGTGTGTCTAGCACCTTGTAGCATGGTGCACTTTAGTAATGATTGATTTATGGTACAGGTGCTTCCGTATGTATAAATTCAACATAATGCAGTTAGGGTGCAAGATTGTAAACCCACAAGTGTTGTATCTATGTGAAGTCCTTCTTAAGCACTTTGTGGCACGACTTTATTGCTTGTTCAGCATGCAAGCTCTGCTGGGATTGTGATTGGCGTCACTTCTTTGTAGTTGGAATAATGTACACAGCTTATGTCTGTACAACACAAGCATAGGTACTATAGTTTGATGGTGCCTGCTTGTTAAAGTGTACATTGGTCTATTTTATATGCATTTTAGTGGGATATAATGTTTGTTTAGTGCACTAGATTGTACCATGAACCACAAGTGTTGTAGAGGGAACTGCTTCATGTGTTCTGTGTGCTACACCGTCTGCATATCCTAGCCACACCTTAACGACATCGTGGCTATAAACTAAGCTAGGCCCCCCTGCTACAGGCCCCTAGCCTAGTTTTAGCTGAAGGCCGAGCTTAGGAGCGTCAGGCTTGTGGCAGCTGAGACTACTCAGCACAAATGAAACATGAGATGCAATTTCACAAGAAGGAGGGATCAGAGCTATTGTTTCGTCCATTTGTATCAGGTGTCTATACAGGGGGCACAGACAAGGTATGGAAGTTGTGCAATCACCTCGACACTCCACCACTTAGCGCAGGGACGCTCACCCTGGACGTGCATGGTATAGTAAGCGGCAGCATCAGTGTCTAGCGCTTGTCAGGTTATGGCCAACACCCCAAGCTCTCTGTTTGTCCATGCTGGTAATTGGCTTGCATCCTTTGACGTTTACTGAACAAAGCTATTCCTTTCTGTTCCCCTCAAGCTGCTCAAATGCCACTGTTTTGCCTGGACCTAGGTGTATTGGCAAGAATGAGACTTCCTACAGATGTGGTAACCTCCTCAAAGTTAGAGTTGGAAGAGTTTGCTCACTCTGCTTCTCTATCTTGTCCTCTAAATCGTTCTGAGTAGCCATTGACAGCGCTTGCAAACACAGCAACAGCACGGGGGATCCCTGGGACTCACTCAAGCACGAGAAGGAGATTACTCAGCTATTGCTCTGAGCTCAACTCAGCGCTACAAAACCGCTTTCCCACTGCAAGCTGAACTTCGAAAATGTATAGCCAAAATATATTGGTGCAAACTCGCTGAGTCAGCCATATTGCAGCGCATGTCTATGCAGGGGCAGATAGAGGGGTGATACACTGGGTGTAAGTTGCCCCCCCCCCCCCCCCCCCCCCCCCCTCCCATGGCCTAGACTGCAGTACAATATGTACAGTATTTTTGCCAGTGCTGGTGCTATTGACCAAGTGGTGTTGAAATTACAGGTGAAATATTTACAGATGTGCAGAAAAGTCTAATTCAATGCGTGATATTGTGTTAGTCTATTCTATACAGACTATGACTATTCATTTGTTTGTATATCGCAGTAGATTGTAACCACAAGTGTTGTGTGTGGGAAGTGCTCTTACGTGTGCATCAGGTACAGGCAGCAATGCGGTATCGAGGGATAGTTCAATAAATGCCTCATGCGCTGAGCTTTGCAGTGTTGGCAGAGTGTTTGGGATTTTATTAAACTATCCCTGGTTACAAAAATCAGGGGTGCCTCAAACAATGTGAATGCTGGCATTGACACATGGGTAGGCTGGGTCATGTTCTTGCAATGTCTGATATAGAGGAAAGGAGCATTGCACAATACTGGAAGCGGTCCCCCTCAGCTGCAAATCAGTTTGTGACAGTGTATTGAACACCTTGCACTACCATTGGCACTTGAGACCTCATGTCAATGCTTGTGCTTGCTGCCAAGTCACATCAACACATCACAAGGGCAATGCCTCAACACACTGATCTTTCATCTTCTGTGCGGTGGGGTGCAGCAAAGTGTGCCATTCTATGATCACGCAGCTCCTTGAGTAACTTCCAAGAATGTGCTACTTACCCACTGGTCACTCCTTGTTTACCAGCTTACTAACAACCTACACACTGCATCCAAAACTGTTGTACACGTACGTATGTACCCCTGTGTTCTCCTTGCTAGCCCACTCTCCAAAGGGTGTACCCTTTAGACTTAATCCTGGAGAGAACACTGATGTACACCCAACCTATTGTTCTATAATTATATTATTTAGGCAATGTTCTTTCTGGGCTGTTTTAGAAGGTTTAGAACCCTTCTTGCCCCTTTAACAAGCATACTGAAGGCTATCAATAATACACAGGTAGTCAATAGCTTTTTCAATCGTTACTCATTGCATGACACGATGTTCTCCTTGTATTCAGCTACTGCACTTTGTACAGGAAGATTGCTGAGTGGAGATACTTTCATATGTTGTTCACTTAGCTGCCAGCCTGCTCATTATCATGAATGAGCAAGGAAAAATGCACTATAATTGCTGTATACGCTTTAACTTTCGTGGGGTTAAACTTTCGCAGTTTGTGATTTTCCACGTTTTCGCGTTTTTACTTTCGTGGTTGCAGAGTCTCCAGCAAGAGAAATAAAGCCTTGTGTAAGTTTTCGTGGGGCGAAACTTTCGCGGATGGTTGCTGATCCGCAAAAACCGCAAAAGTTTAACCCCACGAAAGTTAAAGCGTATACGGTATTACGTAGTTTACCACACTTTTACGAATGCAGTCCAAGCTACTCAAGTGTACATAGGGTGAACATGAGGCTTGAATACTTCACTACTGTCATGTTGTGCATTTACTGTTACAACCTTTTTCAGTCAATTGTCCACACCGGGTACCAGAGTCGAATCATGGTATTATACATAAACATGAGCAGTATTGCTGTATAAAATCTCTAGCTCGCAATCTATGTCAACACTAGATTTTGCAATTATACTGTAAGTATGTGTATGAATCCGTATAATATTGTGCAAGTGCTTACTGGATAATGGTCAGTGGTGCCGACAAGTGATTCAAAAAGGTCTGTAAGCAGGAGCCTGCCCTTGATGGACATCCGAAGTGTGAATCTATAGCATGCTTTTGTGTAGTGTTTGTGTATATTTATCAGTGAATGTAATATGTTTTAAATACACTAGATTGTACAACCACAAGAGTTGTAAGTGAGAATGCTTCTTATTGCCGCCTCTTGTCTCAGAAGATGACGACGGCTTCATTGTACCATTGGCCACAGCTTAGGAGCGTTCACGCCTTTGTGCAGTGGGGCTATTTTAGAAGCCCCCCCCCCCCCCCCCCAATAATATAATAAGCAACTCTTTCATCTCAAAGATGTAAGGTACTCGTTTGCATTAATTTTTAAGGTGGTGCTACGTCCGATTACAAAATGGTTGTTGTATCGTGCCAGTTGTTGTCATTGGTGGTTTCAACACGCAAGCTATGCCCATTTTGCAATCCACTGTATCATTGGTATGCACAAACATGTATGTGAGGTAACTTTGGTCGCTAGTGCAACAGTCACACAGACACACACACATATTTACAACGAAGCTTCAAAGCTTTTTCAGATGAAGCTTCGATTACAGAATCAATATTTGTACTAGCCCTAATGTGTATCCATGCATTCATTGTATCTGTCTAGCAGCTGTCCCTGCCAATGATTGTACGTATGCTACTGAGTCAAGTGCCTTGACATTTAGTGCACTGTATGTATGTCTACTTTATAGGTTTATACTGGCTAACCTATTGTATGTAATTTGAGTATGTCTAGTGCACTATGTACAGTATGTAGGTTGTGAAACCACAAGTGTTGTAATCATAAGCAGTTCTTAAAGTGCTTGACGAGCCACTGTGCTAATTGCATTCACGTGCCCACTGTGCCAGGCTTCGGAGCGTTGGCATGACCTTGTGGTAACTGGGAGTCCGTTACTGTATCCCTGGTTCATTTCAGACGCGTCCTGTTTTGGGACACCTTGAATTTGAGAGAAACTTAATATTCATAGTGATAGGGACAGTTCCATTAGTTTGCCATTCCATTAGGGTGGTACGAATATTGGAGTGTGCATACTGTATGTACGTATGGATATGTTGTATCGTATGCATATGTACAGGAATACAGAACAAACCTGTGGACATTCACTGATGTTGCATACTTGTGTGATTGCATATGGTGGTTAGGTTATTAGGTACGTTCAGACTCTTATTGAATTGACCCCACGGTAACACAACACAAGCAAAGACCTTGATACAAAGAACCCTTTGACGCACATTTCTAAATGCCAACGTAGGTCAGTGAGTGCTTATCGTGCTACACGAGATATAAATTAGTCATAAACATCTTAATGTATGATAGAATAGCGGGTTGATTACCACGTCCATTATAGATAGGAGAGATGATTTTGAGCATAATGAATCACGTGGTACACCGTTCTTTGACACAAGATGTTGTGGTCCCAAGAGGGCCTTCTTCAGTTGTACAAAAAACAAATCAATCTTGTGTCAGTCTTGTGTCAAAGAACAGTGTACCACGTGATTCATTACGCTCAAAATCATCTCCCCTGTCTATCTTAGTGCATATTACTCTGTATATACGTACTGTACAGCACTTGCCCTCAGGTGTTGCACAGTGTATGAGGTAAGCACAGCCAGGCCCTGCCTCTCTACTCTCTGTACCGTTCAACCTGCTCAGCTCAGAGCACTGATGAGTTCTCTACAGCAGTGCTGTAGTTACTGTACATTCATGTGCACACTGTGGAGGTCTTAGTGGTTAGGAAGACTCATCTCGAATGATTCGTGGCAACGCTGGCCAACACTTGATCACAAAAATCACAAAAAGATCAGGTGTTTTGGCACCCAACGGATTCATGAAATCTAAGCACGCTGTCACTATCTGCTTGTTCTTCTGTAACACTTTCTCACTTAGCTGCATAATTGTAAGGACTTTATCTACACAACCTCTTCCTTGTCTAAAAACCATCCTGAACCTCCACCACTTCACCTTCACCAGTTTTGCTTCTCACTCTGCTATCCTGCATCCGTGCATACACCTTGCTGGCTATGCTCAGCATTCTTGCTGGCTGGCTATGCTCAGTAGGCCTATCCCTCTGTGTAGTTGCTGCACTTCATCTTACCGCCCTTTTCATGTAGTGGTACAATAACTGCCTCCCTCCAATCCTCTACCACCTCCCACTTTGCTCATGCCATCGCTGTGACCCCGTGCAACCACTCAGCTACGTACCACCGTACGTACCTCATGCTATCAGCATCTCTGCGTCGATTCCAGATATGCTTGGAGCCTTTTCCACTCTTCAGTGGACCAAGTTCTTACCCTTGCCACATCCTAATGTTAACTTATGTACTGACTACTCTTTATCTGTTGCCCATTCTATGGCCCATACATTAGAACTGTTCACTCCCATCTACAGTTGTTTAGTAAACTGAAGGGTTAATATCACACTGGTCTCCCTCTTCTCTCCTTACAGAGTGGTGCCCTGGCAACTGGCATTTATGCCACAAACAATGCAGGTTAGTGTGTGTGTTGGTAGTCCTCTCTTTGTGTGTCTGTTCATCTATAGGATGTGTTGTCAGTTTTCCACTGTGTGTGATACATGTATATGCCATTGAAGAGGTAGTGTATGCCTGATTTTGACATGATGCAGTTGATTATTACTGCAGCTGCCGTGAGCCTCAGTATGTAGCTATGTATGTACGTATATGCGAGTTGGTCCAGTAGATGAGTTACGGTGGGTTGTCTATCACCAATACAGGTCAAATGCTGTCATTTGTATACAGTCAATATGAATAGTTGTTGTCCCTTTTATTTGGAGTCTTCTCATATTGAAGTGTATTACTTACGCCAGTGGTGTATGGTTGCAATGGATACAATGGTTTTATGTACATTACAATTGTGTGTGTTGAACTGATGCGAAGGGGTGTTTCTCTTTATTGCTCCTCCTGTTCTATCCCTCCTTGCCCCTCCCCTCCCCTCCCCTCCCCTCCCTTCCACTCCTCAGAGGCATGTTATCACGTTATGAATGACTGCAAAGCTCAAGCCATCTTCTGTGAGAACAAAATGCAAATTAAGAAGATATTGGAGGTAAGGGAGAGAGGGACGGGGAAGTGGCTGGGATGGGGAGAGAATGATTGTGTGTGTGCATGATGCTTGTGTGTTTGTGTGTGTGTGTGTGTGTGTGTGCGTGTGTGTGTGTGTGTGTGTGTGTGTGTACGTGTGTGTGTGCGTGTGTTGCACATTTACACATTTATTATATTGGCCAGTACTTTCTTCTACTGTTCCTGACCAACAGATCAAGGACCGTCTTCCTGAGCTGAAGGCCATCATCCAGTACATGCCTGAGCCTTTGGATGTGGCCCAGAGGGAAGCAGGAGTGATGGCCTGGGATGAGTTCCTGCATGTGGGCAAGGTGTGTCTGTTGTTGTTGTGGTTCCTTTGATGTGGTCTTTGATGTGGTCAGCATTTGCTGTCACATCTGTTATACCTAATGCTGACTGTTCTTGATGTTTATATTTCATTGTTGTCTGCTTGCATACTGAATTAACTTTTATTTTCTGTATTTTCTTGTAGTCCACTTACTGTTGTTGTGGTTGATTTGTTTGGTGTTGTTTTTGTTGTTTATTTGTTTACGTATTTTTGTTGTTGTGCTGCACCTTTCCAACATCTATAGGAGGTCCCTGACTACGAGGTGCAGTGGAGGATTGAGAAGCAGCGTCCGGGTCACTGCTGCTCTCTCATCTACACCTCAGGTGTGTGTGGGGGTGGGTGGGTGGGTGTGTGGGTGGGTGTGGGTGTGGGTGTGTGTGACATGATCGCCAAAATGGCTGCTGCGAGGTATCGAGTGTTGGAAGACAGTCAGTTTCGCCAGAAGTTTGTGCCTGAAAGATGCCCAGTCTGTGCCTACAACTCCAGAACAGTCGTTTAGGCAGCACTGGAAGAGAAAGTCTGAGCCTCACAAAGGACGAAGCAGAGAATGGCAACCCCTCCGAGGTGCGAACTTTTGGCTATCTATCGTAACGGCGAACGGCCTCCTCAACGATCACTGGAACAGGCGACTATCACAATGTACCGGTCTGTCAGGCGTGGTGTGTGTATGTGTGTGCTTATGCATGAGTGCAAGCTCAGTGTGTTTGCTGACATCATTACTAAAAACTGATTCTGTAGGTGTGCGAATTGCTACGTCTTGTCTTGTTGTGTACTGCTTTATTGTTTTGTATGCATAATTGCTTGTTTGTTGTTGTTTGTTGTTAGCTTTATATTTTTACTTGTTACTTTTTATTACTTCACTTGCATACATGATTACTTGTTGTTTGTTTGTTGTAGGCACCACTGGTCCCCCTAAGGGTGTCATGTTGAGCCATGACAACATCAGTTGGACTGCAAAAGTGTGCGGTGCTCTCTTCAATCTGGGAGAAGTGAGTAACACGCACACACACACACACACACACACACACACACACACACACACACACACACACACACACACACACACACACACACACACACAGACAGACAGACAGACAGACTGACAGACAGACACGGACGCATGCACGCATGCACACACACACACACACACACACACACACAAGTTGCACAGAGCTAGCACAGGTTTGTCACAGTTGTTTGCAAATGCACATACTTTAGAATTGGTCACAGACCAAGTTCAGCCCTCGTCCACCCCCTCCCCTCCCGTCCCCTCCCCTCCCCTCCCCTCCCCTCCCCTCCCCACCCTTGCCCCAGGATGAGCACGAGGTCAGCTACCTCCCCCTCAGCCACGTCGCTGCTCAGATGTTGGACATACATGCTCCCCTTGAGAAGGGTATCACCATCTGGTTCGCCCAGCCTGATGCTCTGAAGGGCAGCTTGGTTCAGACACTCAAGGTACGTGGATATTAAAGATAGTAAATGGGTTAATATATGGAGACAATTCTATAATAAATTGTATTTCAGGCTCAATGTTTCCTCAATGTGTTCCATCCCTCACTGCTTCCCTTTCCACCCCTTCCTCCCTACCCCACCCCATCTACTCCTTCCTTTCCCCACTCCGTTTCCCTGCCTCTTGCCTATGTCCCCTCCCTCTTCCTCCTCCCCCTCAGGAAGTACGGCCTACTATCTTCATGGGAGTGCCTCGTGTGTGGGAAAAGGTCAAAGACAGCATCCAGCATGAGTTTGAGCGCCTCACTGGGTTCAAGGAGAAGGTGGTGTCTCTCTCACGTGGAGTGGGGCGAAGGAGGAGTGCGGCCAAGATGCAGGGATCCCAGGACAAACCATGGGGCTACTGGCTGGCGGACAAGTGAGTCTGTGTGTGTGTGTGTGTGCGTGCGTGCGTGCGTGCGTGTGTGTGTGTGTGTGCGTGTGCGCGTGTGTGTTGCCAACGGTTGCCAAGGTACTGCATGATACACTTTGAAAAATGGTGCCTAACAACAGAAAATGCACCTAATGAAGCAGTGTTGCCTGCAGATGTATGTGATATGATGTTCAATGTATTCAGATCAGCTACTAGCTAGTCACTACGAGTAGCGCAGGTGACAGCTATAGCTTTCCTGTTCTGGAAGTTCATTTCCTCAGCGACCCATACAAAATCCTCTACAATATTGTGGCTCCAAACCACCTTGTAAATAGATATGATTTGTGCGAATGATGCACACCACGGTGACAAGGAAAGCTCCAATGGCAGCCATTTTACTCACAGAGCTTTCAGAAAATGGCGTCAGAGAGTGCCTTTTTATTTTGCCAGGGGCTGTAATTTCGCAAGACTCGAACGAAAATGAACATATTTCCTCCTAAATTTCGAAGTTCAAAATTAAAAAGTATTGGTTCTAGTACGTACGCTTTTAGAAGATTTACGGTAGAACTGTATAGGCTCACCTACGTGTATAGTTAACCACTTATAAGGCATTCAGTACATTTGAAGTTGCTGTAAGTATAACAGCCTGCCTCCCTTGGACCACAACATTGACTAACCACACATTCCATTGCACCTGTCTAAAGCAACAAGTTGTGATAATTATGCCACCACAGTTGACCAGACTATATATGTTGTCGTTATAGACCCCTGTTATGGCCTTCATGGAATTCGTAGTGTATGAATATAATTGTCAGGTTGACACCCATTCTCACCTGACTTGTTAGCAGTGTGGATGATCCTGATTTGTTGTCACTTGTAGGATGTGTTTTTCTCGTGTTCGAGAGGCGGCCGGACTGGACCGCTGTCACGTGCAAGTGGTGGGAGCTGCACCCATTGCTAAGAACATCTTGGAGTTCTTCTTGGATTTTGATATTCCAATATATGAGATTTATGGGATGTCAGAGTCAAGTGGACCTCAGACAGTGTCCCGTGATGGTGGGTTTAAAAGAGAAATGAAGTGCCGATGTGTATACACACAAACACACACACACACACACACACACACACACACACACACACACACACACGCACACACACACACACACACACACACATGCATTCATTCACTGCAGCATCCTTATTTAATGGTCTCAGGTCATCATCGTCCTGGATCTTGTGGCAGACTAATGCCTGGAGCAGAATTGAAGATTGACAAACCAGACGAGTGAGTGTACCACTTACTTTGCAGTGACCCTTTACAATCATTAATTGGCACTAAACTGCAGTTATAATATTTAATTTGTATTGATTCAAATTTTCAAATGAGCTAAATGCTACTGTAATTTGGAACTTGTTTGAAACCTTCTTATGAATGACCTTTTTACATTTCAGACTTGCTGTTTTGTGTGTATGTGTTACTTATAACTTGCATGCCAAGTGTCTGTGTCTAGTGGTGTGCTGGTGTTGTGTGTAGGTTTGGTGAGGGAGAGATCTGCTTCCGTGGCCGCCACATCTTTATGGGTTACCTCTACAACGAGGAGAAGACAGTGGAGGCAATTGATGAAGACGGTTGGCTGCACTCAGGGGACATTGGACAGCTGGATGAGGAGAGTGAGTCTAAGGGAAGGGGAGGACTGCAGTACATACTAGCTTGTCGCAATGTAACGCAAACATTTTGTTTTTACAAAATGATTGTAGACGGAAATGGCCTTTTCTATTCTAAGGAACGTGGGATAGGCTGAAGATGAACATGAAGTTATACAATAGCTCCTGAATAGTTTGTGACAACATTGTGCAGGAATTTGGAGGACAGATGTGAATCTGTAATGCAAGGCATAGCAATTGGGAATGATTTGTGCAGCCATGGAACAGTAATTCCACTCTATGTGATAGACACTATGCTGGTACTGTGTTCTGTTAATTGGTTGTACAGCCATTATTGTGGCTCAACCTCATCATTTCATAAGAGCACTGTATTTGTGTGTGTTACTTATAACAAGGCATGATTAGTGTGGTGGAACCTGTCTAAGATGGTCACTGTGTAAGGCAGCCACATTTCTAAAACAGCCAGCCTCCCTGGCCCTAAATAGCACTGAAATATCCAGTTTACCTCTGAAGAGCAGCCACCTCTCTGTAAAGGCCAATTATGACCTGCCCACAGGTGGCTGTCTTAGACAGGTTTCACTGTATTAGTTTGTAACTCTTTGTTATGCCCACTTTTACCGTTGCAGATTACCTGAAGATCACTGGTCGCCTGAAGGAGCTTATTATAACCAAGGGTGGGGAGAATGTGGCCCCTGTTCTGATTGAAGAGGTGAGAATGATAGAATAGTGAACTTGAACAGCTGAGAGTGCACACAGTGACACCCATACACAGGACAGTCTATACCTTGTCTGCCTCTTCACCTTCAGGAAATGAAGAAAGAGCTGCCCTTGTTGAGTCACTGTGTTGTCATTGGCGATGACAGGAAGTACCTCACCATGCTCGTCAGCCTTAAGTGTGAGGTAAGGATTGCAGGACTTAGACAGGGGAGAGGGGAGAGGTTTGGCAAGTAGTGTATTACAGATTGTGGTGACATGATTGTGGTGATATTGATCTGCACAATTGTCTCTCTCTCACACAACACCTACTCTTTCATTTAGATGGACGACTCCAACCTCCCTAGTGACCGCTTGGATAAGATAGCTATGTCGGTGATGACCTCCATTGGATCCAAATCAACCACAGTGTCGGAAGCCCGTGAAGATCCACTGGTCAAGCAGCATATCCTCCAAGGAATGACCCGTGCTAACGAGAGGGCCTTGTCCAGAGCTCAGAAAGTTCAGGTGAGTCAGTTTGTTCAAATCTACTCATCAGTCTGTGTCAATTTCTCTGTCATACTGAAAGTTAGCACAGGACTGCCCCAATGCCTACTAAAATTTGACCCTTACTATATCAATGACACCGCAAGTGATCATTAACCCTTTAGTCACGAATAACACATAAAGTGATCATATTAAATTAGCAGGTAACCGCAGATGACCACTTTATGCGTCATGGACACTCGGCGTTATTTACAGGTACATTTCTCAAGCTACAAGACTTCAGTGGAAACGTAGACTTCAGAACACCTTGAGCAGTGACGATGCCCTCTGTTGGCAACTTTTTCTGATCTCCTGTCCATGCCCAAGGCGTGCAAACATCTGTCACAACTTGCACAAAGTTACGCACTGTCTTTCTCCCGTAGCCCAAAACCGCTCACTGAGGCCTCAGAAGACACGATACGGTCAGTCATGTATTTTAGCCAGGCAATTCGTCCCTTTCTCTGGCCATTTGGCTCCAAGAAGAGGGCTTACAGTATACAAACCTTACCTTTTGTCACCGTTTTGCTTGACGGTAGGCATAAGCTGCACACAGTATATGGAGAAGGCTCGAGAGGGACTGTGAACCATCCTTGATGTCAAGGTATTACAGTGCACTCCTTGTCTTTGCCATTCAGCTACAGAAGTGGTCGATAGTTGACAAAATGTGTTGACAAAAATCTTCCTTTCACTGCGCTGCCATTTTGATTTCACAACTCAATGCAGTGCGCAAGTTATATATTCGCATGTAATGGGTTAAATTGCTTGCGCACATTATGACCACTTTAGACCTCGTGTTTTGAGGCTTGAACTGACACAGAAAGCAGGTCTAGTGTTATTTTGTGACATTGTTAAGCAAGGCACTCTTTATTGTTGGTGTGTGGGGGAGTTTAACTAATCACGCAATTACTACCTTGCCTTCTGGAAGCCTTTGAGCGCACATCCATGTAGAGATGCTGGGATAGGAACAAGAAGGATGGTGAATTGACCAATGTAGAACAGTTCACTCTTCATCCTCACCATTTGACCACAATCCTCTTAATCAAGTGCTAACTTGTAGGGTATCTTCTCAGTGCTAATCTGATAACCCATGGTGCATTAATGTTGCTCCTTTTGCTCCTGTGCTTTGAACTGCTAATGAATATAGTATACAGGCCTACCTATGAATTTAGTTACTTGCACAATGAATACTATTACAGTGGCCAGTAGGAAGCTGGATTCATTCCTAGGATCCATGTAGCATACGTGCACACACACACACACACACACACACACACACACACACACACACACACCTTTTTATCGGCGTGTGAGGGAGTTTAATTAATCACGTAATTACTACCTTGCCTTCTGGAAGCCTATAAGCACACATTCATGTAGAGATGCTAGGATAGGAACAAGAAGGATGGTGAATTGACCAGTATAGAAGTGTAGAACAGTTCACTCTTCATCTTCACCGTTTGACCACAACCCTCTTAATTATGTGCTAACTTGTAGGGTATCTTCTCAGTGCTAATCTGATAACCATGGTGCATTAATTTTGCTCCTCTTGCTCCACACACCACATACATGTTCTCTCTCCCAAGCCCTCTTCCCACACACATCCACACACACACACACACACACACACACACACACACACACACACACACCATATAAGAGTACATTCTGAAACAGAATTTGGTTGAATCAAGTCTTTCACTGGGAGAGCTAACTCTAATCACAAGTACTTGTTGGATGTCTCTCTTTGCCATATGGTCGATCCAGAGCCTAACCTATTGCATTAGCATGACATGGCCCACACTGTATGTACAATTTGACATGTGTATCACAACATAGCAAATTGTAATATTTAACAATAGCTTGACAGTTATGTCATAGTAAATAGTGACTCTGTACTCCCTCCCTGCCCTTCCTTTTCCTTAGAAATTTGCAATCCTCTCTGAAGACCTCAGCCCCTTTACCAACACGCTGACACCCACTCTGAAGATGAAACGCAAGGTCATTTCTCAGAAGTATGCAGAGTACATTGAGACAATGTACGAGGAAGCCGCCAAACTGTAAACTAAAGAGACAATACTAATTAATGGTATTATTTTTGGATCTTGCATGTTGTGCAACATGTGCAGGGTATGACACAACTTTATGACCATCACTTTAGACCATCTCTAGCTTAAAGTGATCATATCATATTACACATGATCATGCAAAGTAAAGCAAATTACTGTATGAATAATCATCATAACGTGATTGATGGTAGATGCATGTCAACTATAATGCATAATGAATTAAAGTGTAGGTATTTCAAGTGTACATATATATGGTATATGCACATATACGTAGTTACAAAATTAATACAGGCAAATTAATAATATTATGTGATTATGACAGTTGTACAATAGTCATACTTTTATCGATGCAGAAAGTGAATTGAATGCATTTATAATTATATATAATTATTTGCTTGTTCACTCTTGTAAATTGTTAAGCTGCTGATCTGCTCACTATAGCCAATTGCAAGTCACAGCTTGCAATCGTGATCGAGGGCATCCGTCTCCATCTCTTTGTCCGACTCATCATGCACCTACTGATGAAGATGTACACGATGGATTGGAATTTAATTGTGGATGCTCGTCTCTAGAGTTAGTTGAAACTGCCTGAAACTATCCTACCATCAAAGCCAGTGACTGTGTAACCTGCTATATGGATGGGGAACAGTGCACATACATTCAGTGACTGAACTATTACCAATGAATATACTTACTGTCCATGCAATGAATACAATGAATGTAGTTATTGCCCACCTCATATAGTTCACAGGGGGTTTAGTGATTGCTTCAGTCTGTCTGCATGTCTGATGACATCAGCATATGAAAATGGGAGCAGGAATAATGGCAGGAATGGTCAACTACACGATATCTATGGCATTCCTGGAGACTGGTCATTTCGTTTGCTTACTTCAAGCATATGATTGCATGGTGCCCGGTGAAACGAAAGAAGGCTGCAGGCAGCTGTCAGCAGTATATAGTTGTGTGCATCTTGATGTGCAAGATATGACCACTTTACAACCATCACTTTAGACCATCTATAACTTTATGATTATTGATCATAATGTAGTTACTCATGATTATGCATGAAATACATGTAACAGCAAAATTACTGATTATCATGTTTCTAGTCTTGTATTATCATGATGTTGTAATGAATACAATATCATGATAATCAGTAATTTTGCTGGTTGAGTATAATGTGTATCATAAGATGCATGTGTTTCATTATATAGTATGTGACAAGTACAAACTGTGTAAAATTACATGCATGCAGAAAATTGAATGATGATTATCACTCTTACAATTGTTCTCGTTTGTTGCTCATCAGCTTACAGCCAAGTCACGCCTCGAGGCCGGTGTCCGTCTCCATCTCCTCGTCCGATTCAGAAGGTGTAGAGTTAGCATTAGCTGCTGTTGTACGTGTCAGCACGGCCTCGATCTGCTCACCAAGCACCTTCTGCTTCGGCAGGCCGCTCTCTTTCAGAATGCGAGCAAACTCCTGTAACGTCTTCTCCGTACTAGTCTCGTAGAGATGTTCCGCCAACACGGCATTCGCTTCTGTGTCGCAGCCCGCATTTCGGGTCTTCTGTAAGCACTC
Organism: Ianthella basta; assembly: GCA_964019415.1. Taxonomy (NCBI): domain Eukaryota; kingdom Metazoa; phylum Porifera; class Demospongiae; order Verongiida; family Ianthellidae; genus Ianthella; species Ianthella basta. The sequence continues at coordinate 5,181,314 of OZ025870.1, read as the reverse complement.
ATAGTCAATCACCCAACCCTGGAACAGCTTACCGCTCAGAGTCTTAGCACTGCCGTTACATTCGATCTCTGAGAACAACGCACGCACCGACTTCTGAGCGATGTCTGGCGACATCCTACATTGCTCTGCACTTGTAGTGGTCCGTACTCTTGGATTTTGTCGCACTGCAGCGGTGTTGCCTTCCATGTAGTTGTCCAGTATTCGAGTTGCAACGCCTTGCTGTAATCCGCCACCGACTCCGTTCTCCATTTTTCCTCACGTGATAAACGTCATATATACATTCACGGCTGTTTCGCACCATATAAATTGTGGCATCTTAGTTTTGGTTTGGAAACCGGGAACAGGCGGGGAGACTGAGCTCGAGGTTTAAACGGCAAAAGGGAATAGGCTTTTACTCCATGGAAACTCTACCAATGCAGAAGTAACGTCGGTACGCAGCAGACATGACAGGTTTCCAGTGAGTCCTAGCCTTTAAAGCATAGTTTTTACTATTACAATGGCGAAATTACAGCCGACCCTGGCGTCCTTTAATCTTCTCCTAGCGCTCTTCTGCCAGTTTTCACGCTATCGTGCTATACCTTGTATGAAAGCCCAAGCTGTCTATAACATAGCGGTGAAGTGCCTGTTCTACGGCGCATCGCAGATTTTAGGTTACAAGTGCTAATACATGGAGCATCGTATTTCACGGCCGTCACAGACAAGCCCACGCGAATAAATATAATCGGTATCTAGCTAGTACTACCAATAACTATTGTAAGATAGTCCTGATGGCAGTGGTTCTCAATGACACATTTAGCTCGGAGGTAAACAAATGCCAGCTGCTCAGCTGGGCATACATACACACATGCTCTTGTACCTATACCTATTATCTATAGGTACTGATCATGAGGTACCTTGTAGGCAGATGTTTATTATATGCATGTTCTTTGTTCGATGAGCTTCTTATTCTTGACAACTAAACGTGTAAATATGTATCATGTCTTAATCTGTATACAACATTTTTAAAAATAAAGTACAGAAAGATAATGGAAACGAGTAATGTCAAGGGTTAGCCTTCTTGCATTATCTATTAGGCTAAGCTTATAATGACTTGGTGAGTGCCATTTCAATGCAGTTCAGTACTCCGATTCCAAGATGACATCCTGCCCAATGCATTAAGATGGCCTGCAGCACAAATGAATCTGTGCAGGAAGAGTGCAGGTACATAATAATAGTAAAACAGCAACTACAGGTATCCATACATGAACAACAGACTGTGAAGATTATGGAGGTCAGCAGTAGTGGTCGGTGCTTCCACACAAGCAATTGAAATGGTTTTGGAATTACATGATGCAGTGCATACTACATATCTGAACTGCTCCTTGGGATATCTTTTTGTGACAATAAACTTAGCACTGAGCATTCCTTGAAAAGTACCACCGGTTGGGTGCATGGTGGACATGTGTGCAATAACACTTACATATGCACTTTCCTAAGTAGAACATAAAGAAGAATTCACTTGACCATTAGTGATGTGAGGAGTGATCAGTGGGTGATTGGGCGTGGGAGGGGTGTCATCTTCCAATGCAGCACACAGTAGTTTAGTGCATGTAATGAAGGCAAGCCTTATGAGATGCACTGTATAAGTACACACGTGTATACATGTAGTACTACACATAAGTGTCACATAAATGCTCTAATTTTATCTGTTGAGAGAGGAAAGCAAAAACAAGAACCCAACAAATTGATCTCTCAAGAGAATGCAGGACTAACAAGTGTTTTTGAAAGCACAATTGCAGTAAGGTGTCATGCATGTGGTGTCACCTGGCTTTTACTAGACAAACGATACAATGCACTACGTATGCCCCATGCAGCAACCAAAGTGGAACTCTGACAAGACCATGGCCAAGCAATGAAACAAGAATTACTTAGGAACTTGAACAGTTAACTAGCAATTCAAAGTATGAAACTGGGCATGATGGAAGCCCAATCTTGTAGCCAGCTATATATAGCTACGTACATGGCACAAACATTGACCAATGTGTAGCTAAATGGTCTTTACTTCACATATGCACACAGTACCATGGCACTGTTGAGAGTAAGAGACAGATTGCATCACATGGTGACTGCAGTAGGCATTGTGCATTCACTGTAGCTCTATAGTTATGCAGTACATATTGCAACATGATGCTCCATGTATTAGCACTTGTAACCTAAAATCTGCGGTGCGCCGTAGAACAGGCACTTCACCGCTATGTTATAGACACCTTGGGCTTTCATACAAGGTATAGCACGATAGCGTGAAAACTGGCAGAAGAGCGCTAGGAGAAGATTAAAGGACGCCAGGGTCGGCTGTAATTTCGCCATTGTAGTAATAAAAACTACGCTTTAAAGGCTAGGACTCACTGGAAACTTGTCATTTCTGCTGCGTACCGACGTAAAACCTGCATTTCTTCAGTATTCGTGGAGAACAAGGAAGCTGGATTTGTGTCTTCTTGGATGGAAAAGATTCCAGTTCCAATTCCCAATTGGCGACTATAAATCTAAGTTGCCACTGCGAAACAGCCGTGCGTTTGGGTGACATTTGGTGATTGAAAATGGCGGATTGAGCGCTGCACTCGGTCTTTGTCGAAGACAGCCGGTCAGCAACGGGGGACGATGGGGACTAATGAGAAGGAGCGAAATGATTCTAAGAGAGTAGATAATATGATTAAGAGATTCGGGTGTTGGAATGTGAGGTCAATGAACGGCAAAGAAGAGGAACTGGTCGCTGAAATGAAGAAGTATCGACTGGAGGTATTAGGAGTGAGCGAAACAAAGGTCAGGGGAAACGGAGTGAAGCAGATTGGAGACGTAGTGTGTGTGTATTCTGGTGTGCAGGAAGGAAGGGCAAAAGGAGGGGTGGCGATTCTCTTGTCGATGAGTTTTGGAGCCTTCTTAAAGGAATGGAAGTGTATTAACGAAAGAATTGTGCTGGTTCGGTTGAAAGTAGAGGGTGTCTGGGTGAGTCTGATACAGGTATATGCACCAACAGAAGATAGAAGTCAGGATGTTAAAGATGAGTTCTATGCAAAGTTGCAAGACGCTGTTGGGGGAGTAGCACGAAGGGACCTGCTGATTGTGATGGGAGATCTGAATGCCAGGGTGGGCAATGAGACAGACATTTGGGGGGAGGTCCTTGGGAGGCATGGTGAACAGTTATGCAATGAGAATGGGAGCAGGTTGCTACAGTTTAGTAGTGAACACAACCTACTGACTGCCAACACATGGTTTCCTCATAAGAGAATTCACATGGGAATGTAGAGGAAGGGGTCTCAGGTCACTTATTGATTACTTCCTGATTGGTAAGGAGTTTAGGAAGCAGGTGGTCGATGTAAGGGTTGTGAGAGGGGCAGAGATGGGGAGTGATCACTACCTGGTGTTGTTGAAGCTTAAGTTGAAGGTGGAGAGAAGGGGTTTACGTGTGGATAGAAGGGGAAGACAGCGAATCAAAATTGACAAGATGAAGGAGTATGAAGTGAGGAGAGAATATCAGGAGAGATTGGGTGAACTGTATGAGGTGCATAAGGTGAAGAGGTATTGGATGGAGGGAGATGTTGAATTGGCATGGAATAAGTTGAAAGAAGGTATTGTAGGGACAGCTAAGAACTTATGTGGAGTAGTCAAGGGGAGAAAAGGGAGTGAGAAACATACAAGGTGGTGGAATGATCAGGTGAAGGTTGCAGTGAGGCAGAAAAAAGTTATGTACAGAAGGTTACTGAATTTAGGCACTGAAGAAGCTAAGGAGAAATACAAGGAGGCAAAGATAGAGGCAAATAGGGTGGTGAGAAGAGCTAAGAATGAGGAATGGGTTCAATTTGGACGAGAAATGGAGAAGGATGTGAGTGCCAATCCACGGAGATTTTGGGCCAGAGTCAATAGCAGAAATCCAAAGGACAGTATGAACCACATCCGTGATGAGAATGGCCAGGTTTTGGTTGATGAGGCGGATGTTATTGAGAGATGGAAGGGGCATTTTAAGGGGCTGTTTGGGGTTGAGGAAGGGTCTGGCCAGGACATGCGGTATAGTGAGGTAGTAACAGATGATGACAGAGAAATAACGTTGGAGGAGGTGAGAAAGGGAGTAAAGAAGTTAAAGTTGAGGAAGGCACCTGGGGTGTGTGGGGTGTTGCCAGAGATGTTAAAAGCCGGAGGAGAAGTGGTAATGAAATGGTTGGTATTGTTATTCAATATGGTATGGAGAGTCGGTGTAGCCCCAGCAGACTGGAGAAAAGCACAGATCATCCCCATTTTCAAGAAGGGTAGTAGGCTGGAATGCTCGAATTACAGAGGGATAAGCCTTTTGAGTGTGGTTGGTAAGGTGTATGCAGGAGTACTAAATGACAGGGTGAAGTTGATAACGGCAAAAAAAGTAATGGATGAGCAAGGAGGTTTTAGGGCTGGTAGGGGTTGTAATGATCAGATCTTTACAGTGAGGCAGATTATGGAGAAGACCATTGAAAAGGACAAGGTGGTGTATATGGCATTTGTAGATTTAGAGAAGGCGTATGATAAAGTGAATAGGGAAAAGCTATGGAGAGTGCTGGAAGAATATGGTGTTGAGGGAAGATTATTACTAGCAATTCAGTCGCTGTATGAGGGTGGGAAGGCAAGTGTGAGGATTGGAGATAAAGAGTCAGAATGGTTTGGGGTGAATAGGGGTGTGAGACAAGGCTGCACACTATCACCATGGTTGTTTAATGTATTTGTGGATAAGGTGACAAGGGAAGCAAGAGGAGGGTTTGTGAGAGAGGTGAAGCTGTCTACAGGTGAGGTGGGAGTGCTACTCTATGCAGATGACATGGTGTTGATGGCAGAGTCGGAAGAGGGGCTGCAGAGCAATTTGCAGGTACTAAGTGAGGCAATGGTTAGATGGGACTTGAAGGTTAATTGGAGGAAGACTAAAGTGATGAAGGTAGCAAGGGAGAGAGGTGACTGTGAAGTAAGAGTTGGTGACCAGGCTATTGAGCAGGTAGATGAAATGAAATATTTGGGGGTGATGTTAAGCAGTGATGGTAGGATGCAGAAGGAAATGGAGGCAAGAATTGGGAGTGCTACGAGAATGATTGGAGGAATGAGTGAGGCAGTATTGAGGAGGAGAGAGTTAAGTAAGTGCACAAAGTTGAAAGTAGTCAATGCCACAATGATGCCATCTTTGTTGTATGGGTGTGAGGCATGGAGCTTGACAAAGCAGCAGCAATCGAAAGTGCAGGCAACACAAATGAATGTTTTGAGAAGAGTACAAGGAGTAAGTAGAATGGAGAGAATAAGGAGTGAACACATTAGACAGCATCTTGGGCAGGAAAGTGTATTAGAGGTGATAAGGAGAAGGCAGGAAAATTGGAAGGGCAAACTGAATGAGATGAGCAGCGACAGAGTGACAAAGAAGGTGTATGTAGGAGAGATTGAAGGAAGAAGGCCGAGAGGTAGACCAAGGATGAGATGGAGTGATAATTTTAAGTGATTTATGTACTGGTATGTAATGTTCAGACTGATGTATGTTGCCTTAAGACAGCTTGTTTTTTAGGGATGACCTCCAGAAACTGGAGATATGTATCCTTCATGATCATTGATTGATTGATTGATTGATAAACGTCATAATACGTCAGCTGATCTGCATCTAGCAAGCAGGAAGTCACGTGAGTCAACTAAAATTGGCTCACTTACCTGAAAGACATTCCCGGTGAGTTTGACGTTAGAATCGATGTAACAGGTGAGGTAGAATACTTTCTTTCTCTAATTTGTATCATACTATCCTCACTGTGTGTGTGTGTGTGTGTGTGTGTGTGTGTGTGTGTGTGTGTGTGTGTGTGTGTGTGTGTGTGTGTGTGTGTGTGTGTGTGTGTGTGTGTGTGTGTGTGTGTGTGTGTGTGTGTGTGTGTGTGTGTGTGTGTGTGTGTGTGTGTGTGTGTGTGTGTGTGTGTGTGCGCGTGTGTTATGTATGTATGTGTGTGTGTTTGTGTGTGTGTGTGTGTGTGTTGGTGTATGTATGTGTGTGTGTGTGTGTGTGTGTGTGTGTGTGTGTGTGTGTGTGTGTGTGCGTGTGTGTGTGTGCCTGTGTGCATGTTCACGCATTTTCCTGCTTGTCAGACACAGTCACACTACACATGCATGGCACATTTGCTCAGGCTCACCCACAATGTCCTGCTTCCACCTAGTACAGTACTATCATGTATGCACAGTGGGTATTGGAGATAGTGAATGATCACACTTTGGAGAGCTGCACTGGTATGTATGTGCTTGTTTTATCAATGTTGGTCTGAAATACCTCAAGTCTCTCTGCGTGGGCAACAGGTCTGGTGTGTGTGCCTGTAGGAAGTTTAAATGAAGTGCCCTGAGGGTGTGTGATGGGGTGGGTGGGGTCTATAAGGTCTGTTTTTATTTATGGGCTACGTTCTGTGGCACGTTCACACTTGTACAGTCCACACCCACCCACCCCAATGTGAAGAGAAATGAGATGCAGCCATCATTCAAGCAAATTGTGACTATCATTGCAGTCCACCTCAATGGCTAATTCAATGCTAAAACATCAAATTTTCTTTACTTTGCTGTCTTCTTTTCTGGTCAACAGTTCAATGTGCAGACAACTAGTCAAAGTGCTCATTCTTTGCCAAGTGATCTGGGACTACCCTAGTCTGGCTAGCTAGACCATCTCAATTATGCCCAGGGCAGTTCCGGCGCATATTGGGACATTCTAGCTAGCCAGGTAGCTGCTTTACAGAGGTAGATTGCAATGCTTTAGTGCTATTTGGGCCCAGGGAGGCTGGCTGTTTTAGAGGGTTGGTTGCCTAACACAGTGGCCATCTTAGACAGTAGTTCCATTTTACTGCTTGCCATCACATCTTGCCTATTATCCAGTATTGCCATATGCTACGATGTCATGCCACTTACCATTGACCATTCTGACAGCCATTCTGAATTCAGCTGGCACTTTATGCACTAGTTGATGGCAGAAAACACCACCAGTCACAAAGCTGGTCAGTAACAGTTACATGCTAAGTGCCGTTCCATCTTCAACCTGCTCTTCAGTCCATATAGAATTGAAACAGTCATTCCATTGCACAATCGTTTGTGATCAGTAACAGTGAAATGTTAACATCATAAAAGTATTGTCATATCTTGTATGTCCACGTATGTACATTATACACACCACTATACCATCCACATGACCCACCCATTCTCATCTCAGGTGTCATTATCCTGGATATTGTGAAAGTCTGATGTGTGCATGGAGCAGAATAGAAGATTGACAAAACCAGATAAGTGAGTCAACAGTGTGTCTTGTATTAACCCTTCAGTGATCGCGTGTAAGGGTGGGTGGTATTTGGTATACTTAGTTTTCTTTGGTATTTACACAATACCTAATGGTTGGACTGATTTATGTAGAATCCTCACCTTGACCAGTTTACACCATAGAGATCTATGTTTACACAGTGCACCACACATGGTTAACTAGATTCATTGAGGTATGCAATGCAAAGGGGATTTCCCAGTGCAAACCTGCAGATTATAAGGTTGCCAAGTAAACATGGCTGTATCCACTTCCCAAATCTACAACACCAGTATGATGATGAGTGCCATGTCTGACCTATATATTGCCTAACAGAGCACTAACATGTGTAGTGTGCTCATTTTGTGACCACATGAAGTGCCTTACCATGCTCATTAGTCTCAAGGGTGAAGTAAGGGTCGCAAGATGAAGGGAGGACAGGGAAGGGGTTTGGGTTATGATATTGTTAGGTTGTTCCACATAACATTCTCTTTCACACAGCATCCATTCATGCATACAGATGGACAACTCCAACCTCCCTAGTGACTGCCTGGATAAGATCGCTCTGCCAGTGATGACCTCCATTGGATCAAATCCAACCACTGTGTCAGATGTCTGTGAAGATCCACTGGTCAAGCAGTATATCCTCCAAGGAATGACACGTGCTAATGTTGGAGGCTTGTCCAGAGCTCAGAAAGTTCAAGTGAGTAATTTTGCTCTAATCTGAACTTCTTCACTCTGAGCCAGTATTTCTGTCTTATTGAGTACTATTGTTAGCAAATGTTGAATGGAGTGGAATATCCTTTTCTGCCGATGTCATCTAAAGTGATCATTAAACCACTTTCATGTACGCACAGATGACCACTTTAGACATTGTAAACAAAGACACTTACTACACTTTATTTACATCAGCTACAAGTCTCCAACAGAGACAATTTTTAGATGATCTGTAGCAGTGGCAGAACCTTCATTCTGCATCCCCTCACCTGGTCTCCTGGTCATGCCTATAACTCACAGCAACTGCCAAGCTGTACATGAAATGTCCAGGAAGTGTACCCACTAACTCACCCACTCACTCAGGCATATGTCACCTTTGTGTTTTATTTCATTTCCAGTTTCATTGTGAACAGTGGAGTAGTTCCTACATAGATTTGTGTTGTGTGTTGTGTACAGTCATGTGGTTGTGTTGCCATGGATATCTTCACAACACGATGACTGTAGTACTTTTATGTAATAGTTGTGCTTTGTTGGCTCCATTTTTGCTGGTCTTCATCCACTTTCACACTGTGTTGTGTGTGTGTGTGTGTGTGTTGTGTGTGTGTGCGTGCGTGAGTGTGTGTGCATGTGTGTGTGTGTGTGTGTGTGTGTGTGTGTGTGTGTGTGTGTGTGTGTGTGTGTGTGTGTGTGTGTGTGTGTGTGTGTGTGTGTGTGTGTGTGTGTGCATGCATGTGTAGCCTGCTACTTGTGGTGAACAGTGCACATACATATTCCCTGACCAAAATATTACCAATGAATATACTTACTGCCTATACCATCCAATGAATACAATGAATAGTTATTGCCCCACCTCAGATATAAAGCACAGGGGGTTAAGCGATTGCTTCAGTCTGTCTGTCTGTCTATCTGTCCGATGACGTCAGCATATGAAAATGGGGGCAGGAACTATGGTTAACTGCACGATTCAATGGTATTCCTGGAGACCTCCATTTCGTTTCCATACCAGTGAAACGAAACATGGTTGCAGGCAGCTGGTAGCAATGAATACCCTAAGTGTTTTCCGTCCATTTGCTGAGTGGTTGGTCCTTTTGCTGAAACATTCATTGCTTGTCTCCAGATATAGTTCTTGCTTTTCTGTGAGAAAATCTTCGTGTTCCCATCTCCTGACTCAGCTGATTAAAAGCAGCCTCCTCAGATGCCAGTGGATCACCTCCACTCCATTCAGAACTGGCCATGCATACATACATAGCCCAATACATTCTCAATAATGGTCCTAAGTGCCAGTCACCAGTGTGTGTGTGTGTGTGTGTGTGGATGTGTGTGGATGTGTGTGTGGATGTGTGTGTGTGCATGTTGTACAAGGCCTAGGGGTGCATTTATTTCATGAGTTTGTAAGTAGTTAATAGAGGGGTGGTAAGTACAAACTGTGTAAAACTTCATGGATGTATACATGTACACGTACACACACACACACACACACACACACACACACACACACACACACACACACACACACACACACACACACACACACACACACACACATTCCATTGTTTCAATATTATATTTTATGCACACTACATGGTTAGCTTGACAACTGTCCTAACTTAATGAATGGTGACTCTGTGCTCCCTCACTCCTCCCTGAAGACCTCAGCCCCTTCACCAACACACTGACACCCACTCTGAAGATGAAATGCAATGTCATTTGTCAGAAGTACGTCAAGTACATTGAGACAATGTACGAGGAAGCTGCCAAGCTGTATATAAACTAATGGCACAATACATTTTATGGTATATTATTTGTGCATCTTGATGTGCAAGATATGACAACTTTATAACTGCCACTTTAGACCATCCATAACGGTTTGATTATTGATCATAACTATGTAGTCACTCATGATTATGCATGAAGTACATGTAATAGCAAATTACTGACATGATGATATATATTCATGTTGAATATAATGTTTATCACTATACCACGGCTGTTTCGCATAATACAAATGGCGGCAACTTAGTTTGGTTTGGAAACCAGAACGAGAAATTGGTGACTCTCGAGTAAATGGACTTTCAAGATGTTTTAGCCTTTTTCTCTTCCTACACTTGAACAAGGGGAAATTAACTTGGAACATACATAGAACAGATAACAGGCGAGTGTGCTATAGTCCAATAAGCCTGCTTTGTGTTGTCTAGGCAGCAAGATAATGGCTTTAACTTATGGCAAATAATCGCCCAATAGCACACTTCTCCCAGTTTTCCAGCCGGTGCACTGGGTATCGAAGGTAAGTTAAAGTAGTGCAGAACATTGTCCTGTATAGCTTGTTCTACTGCCCGGCTCGTACTTCAAGTTTCGAACGACTTTACTAGCACTGTACTTCGCCATACTATAATCCTATGCTATAGTATGGCGGGGTACAGTTGTAATAAAGTTGTTCGAAACGCGAAGTACGAACCGGGCAGTAGAACAAGCTATACAGGACAACGACGTGCACTACCTTGACTTTCCTTCGATACACAGGACAATGGCTGGAAAACTGGCAGACGTGCGCTATTGGGCGATTAAATGTCGCCAGTGATAGCCATTTTCTTGCTGTCAAGAGAATGTACGAAGCAGGCTTAGCTAGTTGTTAGACTAATGCACATACGCCTGATATCAATTCGATGTCTGTGCACGGTTTAGTTGAGATTCCTTCTGTATCTGATGAGACAAAGGCTGAAACTGAACCCTCTACAGCTACATATTTGTTGACATATGAGCATAACCTGCAGCAAATTGGAGAGAGAATGGGAATCAGTAACTTTGCTTTGCCTTAAAATTATAATGTTGGTATTGGACCCCACAAGCAGTTACCTCATGTTTAGACACTATTTGGAATGCATATGCCTGATCAATCAAAGTGATGAAGTGGTGTCAGTCGTCCAGTTGCATGTGACTGTTGTACAGAGTAAGGGCCACAGGACAGTATTCACTAGTGAATACTGTACTGGGGGACAAACTGTAGTGGGGATGCCCCATGCACTCTGTGACACCAGGGCCTTATATCTTGTGGTCCTCTTTGAAGGTACCTGGTATTTGGAAGACATATGGATAGAACAATGCAACAGATTGGAGCTAGAGTTAGGTGAAATTGTGAAGTGATGGGTGGTACTGGATGTGAGGGTGTCTGTCTCAACATGCACAGCATTGTGCATATGCATCTGTGTGTGGGTGCCGTGGATAATGTTCCATTTGAGGAGCAGCAGCTGATTCCATGCATCTTCTTTCTCATTATGCTAATGTTGATAGAATTTAGAATGCTGGCTGCAGAAGTATGATGGAACCCTACCTTCTTTATCAATCATTAAAATGATGGCCTGCCTAGCCCCGTTCTACAGCAGCTTTCCAGGTAGCATAGCCCTTTGCCCTCCGGTCCTGCAGCTGACATACTATGTGCACTTGCATGTGTCACTCTTGCATGCACTCTCATATATCCACACCCATGCATGCATATGTGAACACACACGCACATGCACAAACACACACACACACACTTGCAAACACAACGCCAAAGCATTATGTTTGGCGATACACGGTATAAGTCATGATCACGTGCAATTATAATATCACTTAATATGGCAGATACCGCACGTACATAGCTTTATGTGTAATATACTCTTTAGCTAGATTTTCATGCAAAATTTGAACTTAATAAGATGATAACAATTACACTCACATGCAATATAAATGCACACTAATTACAATAGTGCAGACAATAATTATTGCAGTGACTATAATATAAAAGAAAAAGAGGAATTAAAAGGGAAGCTACTATAAGGTCAAATGCATGGCATTCAAATATTACAGCTGGTTTTGAAGTGGAAAGTGCATGTTTGGGATTATGACATCAAATAATTCTTATAATTATAGCAAAGCAACAACTGTGTGTATTATTCCCCTTTCAAGTGCAGGCTGTACCATGGCACAAACAATCATATAGGCACTGCTACTGCAAATAACCACTGCTACTTCAATGCACACGACACACCATAGGTATGTTTCGGCCAATTCCAGGCCATCATCAGGTGTGCTGGAAGTATAGGGGTGCCATCTGTACACACACACACACAGTGACAGTATGTGCCCCATTAAATAACCATATAGTATATTAAGCAAAAGGTTATTTTTTATTACAATCATGTGCCAACCTGCAACATCAATAGCTTGACATAGCAAAACAGCTGAAAAGCAAGGGAAATGAATGAAGAAGCAAAGGCCAGTTAAATCACCTTTTGGAAGATTCCTAGTTTCTTCCGGGAATGCCATAAATTAATAATAACAATTGTGTATGGCAAATGCAATTGCAAATGGCAGAACATGGGACATTACAAACGCGTACTATGCAAAAAGTTTAGTGTGCAGCGAATTCACCTAGTTCTACAGTCACTTGGCTATCACTCAAGACATAGCTAGCTCACTGGCGTGAAAACCCAGAGAAATATGCTTCGAACCGTTTAAACCTTGCTGGCTAACTCACTATTTGCAAAACGGAAAACCATAATCCACAATTTTTAAAGTACAACCTACCTTCACTGGATGAGAGCTATCCAGAAGCAAAGTTTCATCCTCCTTGCAGTGGCGAGGGCGTAGGGATAAGGCAGTTAAATCATAGATTTGTTGACGTATTCCCATTCCCATTCCCAATTTTCCATTCGGAAAACTAAGCTGCCGCCTCGAAACAGCCGTGATACAAGACGTAGGTGCACGTATTGCATGAGTTCGTAAGCAATTAAAAGAGAATTCGAAGATGTGGCATGCAAGTACAAACTGTGTATGTAAAACTTCATGGATGTAGTCATTTGTACACGTACGCCTACATGAATGATCATGATGCACTCGTTTTGCTGCCGATCTGCTCGCAGCAATTGCAAGTCACGCCTCGAGGCCGGCGTCCGTCTCCATCTCCTCGTCCGATTCACCTTCTACTGATGAAGATGTACGCGATGGACTGTTAGTAGAAACTGCCTCCGAAGATGTAGAGTTAGCGGTACCTGCTGCTGTACGTGTCAGCATGGCCTCCATCTGCTCACCAAGAGCCTTCTGCTTCGGCAGGCCGCTCTCTTTCAGAATGCGAGCAAACTCCTGCAGTGTCTTCTCCGTGCTAGTCTCGTAGAGATGTTCCGCCAACACGGCATTCGCTTCTGTGTCGCAGTCAGCTCTTCGGATCTTCTGTAAACACTCATAGTCAATCACCAAACCTTGGAACAGCTTACCGCTCAGTGTCTTAGCGCTGCCGTTACATTCGATATCTGAGAACAGTGCACGCACTGTCTTCTGAGCGATGTCTTGTGACATCCTACATGTCTCTGCACTTGTAGTGGTCCGTACTCTTGGATTTTGTCGCACTGCAGCGGTGATGCCTTCCATGTGGTTGTTCAGTATTAGCAGTATCGGCATAGATTGAGAACACTGATGGCTGTGAACAGACGCGCACAGATACTGATGGCTTTTTCAGTGTTCAGTTTTCAGTGGGGTCTAGCTACTCCGACGTACAGGGTATTCCAACTTACCGACGTATGGTATATGTATTAGTTATACACCGAAGCGCCGTGGTATAAGTGATATAATTATAATCATTCTAGTCAGCTGATTCATAAAAAATGGCTCACTGCCCTGAAGACAAATGCAACCATCCCGGCGATTTTGACTTTATGATCGGCGGAACAGGTGAGGTAGATTGCTTTCTTTCTCTCGTTTGTAACATACTATCCTCACTGCATTGTATCAAGAGCTTTCACGAGTCGTAGCCCTAACGGCTACCCTCCGTGGACATCGACTTCCTATGATAGGACTCATTCATTCGCTTTTGGCCACTTCTCTGGTGCGTGCGGGAAAGTCGGTCTTGCATTGTATGTGGTGTGTGTGCGAGCGCGCGTGTGCGTGCCTGTTCACACATGTTCCTACTTGTCAGACACAGTCGCACTACACATACATGGCACATTTGCTCAGGCTCTCCCACAATGTCCTGCTTCCACCTAGTACAGTTCTATCATGTATGCACAGTGGGTATTGGAGGTAGTGAATGATCACACCTCGGAGAGCTGCACTCGTATGTGTGTGCTCTTTTTATCAATGTTGGTCTGAAATACCTCAAGTCTCTCTGCGTGGGCAGCAGGTCAGGTGTGTGTGCCTGTAGGAAGTTTGAATGAGGTGCCCTAAAGGTGTGTGATGGGGAGGGTGGGGTCTATAAGGTATGTTTATATTAATGGAGTAAATGTTGTGACACGTTCACACTTGTACAGTTCACACCCGCCCACCCCAACGTGAGGAGAAATGAGATTCAGCCATCATTCAAGTTTGCAGAAATATGACTATCATTGCAGTATACCTCAATGGCTAAATTAATGCTACAATGTCTAATTTTCTTCTTTGCCACCTCCTGTTTGGTCAACAGTTAAATGTGCCGACAAGTAATCAAAGTGCTCATTTTTTGCGAAGTCGTGTGTGTGTGTGTGTGTGTGTGTGTGTGTGTGTGGCAGTGTTGGACTGTTCATCGTCGGTGTGCTATCTTCATACTCAGTGGTTTTGCAATTCTTTGGTCCAGTTGCACAATGCAGGATACATACGCGCATACTGCCATCAGAGATCTGATTGCTCATGTGATTGAAGCTCTGGACTAGTGAATCTTTCAGCATATGAAGATGAGGCATTGTAGATTGCTTGATCTGCTTCCGTGGCCACCATGTCTTCATGGGTTACCTCTACAACGAGGAGAAGACAGTGGAGGCAGTTGACGAAGATGGTTGGCTGCACTCAGGGGACATTGGACAGCTGGATGAGGAGAGTGAGTCTAAGGGAAGAGGAGAACTGCAGTACGTACTAGCTTGTCTCAATGTAAAGTTAACATTTTGTGTTTACAAAATGATTGTAGAAGGAACGTGGAATAGACTGAAGATGAAAATGGAATTGTAGACTAGCTCCTGAGTAATTTTGTGACAATATTATGCAGGAATTTGGAGGACAGAAACTGATGTAAATCTGTTATGCAATTGGGAATGATTTGTGGGGCCATGGAACAGTTATTCCAGTCTATGTAATAGACACTATTCTGATGCTGCATACATGCGTACATATTGTACAGCCATTATATTGTGGCTCAACCTCATCATTTCGTAAGAGCATAACGGGAACGACATGTTATGTTGTTTGTCAAGCACTGTATTTGTGTGTGTTACTTACGTCATGGCATGATTGGAACAGTGGAAACTGTCTAAGATGGTCACTGTGTAAGGCAGCCACCTCTCTAAAACAGCCATGCAGCCTCCCTGACCCCAAATAGCACTAATGCATTACCGTCTACTTCTGTAGAGCAGCCACCTCTCTGTAAAGGCCAATTATGACCTGCCCACAGGTGGCCGGCTGTCTTAGACAGGTTTCGCTGTATTAGTTTGTAACTCTTTGATATGCCCATTTTTACCATTGCAGATTACCTGAAGATTACTGGTCGCCTGAAGGAGCTTATTATAACCAAGGGTGGGGAGAATGTGGCCCCCGTTCTGATTGAAGAGGTGAAGAATGGCATACTGCAACATTAAATTTTGTAGTATAATAGTAAACTCGAACAGCTGAGAGTGCACACAGTGGCTCCCATACACAGGATAGCCTATACCTTGTCTGCCTCCTCACCTTCAGGAAATGAAGAAAGAGCTGCCCTTGTTGAGTCACTGTGTTGTCATTGACGATGACAGGAAGTACCTCACCATGCTCGTCAGCCTTAAGTGTGAGGTAAGGATTGCAGGACATAGACAGGGGAGAGGGGAGAGGGTTGACAAGTACTGTAATACAGATTGTGGTGACATTTTGATATTGATCTGCACAATTGCCTCTCTCTCACACAACACCTACTCTTTCATGTAGATGGATGACTCCAACCTCTCTATAGCTAGTGACCGCTTGGATAAGATAGCTATGTCAGTGATGACCTCCATTGGATCCAAATCAACCACAGTGTCGGAAGCCCGTGAAGATCCACTGGTCAAGCAGCATATCCTCCAAGGAATGACCCGTGCTAACGAGAGGGCCTTGTCCAGAGCTCAGAAAGTTCAGGTGAGTCAGTTTGTTCCAATCTAGTCATCATCAGTCCGTGTCAATTTCTCTGTCAATTTGAAAGTTAGCACAGGACTGCCCCAATGACTACTAAAATTTGACCTTTACTATATCAATGACACTGCAAGTGATCGTTAACCCTTTAGTCACGGAAGACGCAAAAAGTGGTCATGGGAAATTAGCAGGTAACTGTGGATGACCACTTTATGCGTCATGGACACTCGGCGTTATTTACAGGTACTTTTCTCAAGCTACAAGACTTCAGTGGAAACGTAGACTTCAGAACACCTTGAGCAGTGACAGTGCCCTCTGTTGGCAACTTTTTCTGGTCTCCTGTCTGTGCCCGAGGCGTGCAAACATCTGCACAACTTGCACAAAGTTATGCACTGTCTTTCTCCCGTAGCCCAAAACCACTCACAGAGGCCTTAGAAGACACAGTATGGTTGCTCAGTTTTGTATTTTAGCCAGGCAATTCTTTCCTTTCTCTGGCCATTTGGCTCCAAGAAGAGGGCTTACAGTATACGAACCTAACCTTTTGTCACCATCTTGCTTGCTGGTAGGCATAAGCTGTGTGCAGTATACGGAGAAGACTCAAGAGGGACTGTGAACCATCCTTGATGTCAAGGTATTACAGTGCACTCCTTGTCTTCGCCATTCAGCTACGGAAGTGGTCGATAGTTGACAAAATGTGTTGCCAAAAAGATCCCTTTCACTGCGCTGCCATTTTGATTTCACAACTCAGTGCAGTGCACAAGTTATATATTCGCATGTAATGGGTTAAATTGCTTGTGCACATTATGACCACTTTAGACCTCGTGCTTTGAGGCTTGAACTGACACAAAAAGCAGGTTTAGTATTCCTTCATGACATTGTTAAGCAGGGCACTCTTTATTGTTGGCGTGTGGGGGGAGTTTAACTAATCACTCAGAAAGTACCACCTTGCCTGCTGGAAGCCTACGTATAAGCACGAATCCATGTAGAGATGCTGGGATAGGAACAAGAAGGATGGTGAATTGTCCAGTATAGAACAGTTCACTCTTCATCTTCACCATTTGGCCACAATCCTCTTAATTAAGTGCTAACTTGTAGGGTATCTTCTCAATGCTAATCTGATAACCCATGGTGCATTAATTTTGCTCCTTTTGCTCCTGTGCTTTGAACTGCTAATGAATATATGTGTGCTTACCTATGAATTTAGTTACTTGCACAATGAATACTATTATAGTGGCCAGTAGGAAGCTGGATTCATTCCTAGGATCCATGCAGCATACATGCATACACACATACACACACACACACGCACACACGCACACACACACACACAACATATAAGAGTACATTCTGAAACAGAATTTGGTTGAATCAAGTCTTACACTGGGAGAGCTAACTCTAATCACAAGTACTTGTTGGATATCTCTCTTTGCCATATGGTCAATCTAGAGCCTAACCTATTGCATTAACATGACATGGCCCACACTGTATGTACAATTTGACATGTGTATCACAACATAGCAAATTGTAATATTTTACAATAGCTTGACAGTTGTGTCATAGTAAATAGTGACTCTGTACTCCCTCCCTACCCTCCTTTTTCCTTAGAAATTTGCAATCCTCCCTGAAGACCTTAGCCCCTTCACCAACACACTGACACCCACTCTGAAGATGAAGCGCAAGGTCATTTCTCAGAAGTATGCAGAGTGCATTGAGACAATGTACGAGGAAGCCGCCAAACTGTAAACTAAAGAGACAATACTAATTAATGGTATTATTTTTGGATCTTGCATGATGTGCAACATGTGCAGGGTATGACACAACTTTATGACCATCACTGTAGACCATCTCTAGCTTAAAGTGATCATATCATATTACACATGATCATGCAAAGTAAAGCAAATTACTGTATGAATAATCATCATAACGTGATTGATGGTAGATGTGTGTCAACTATAATGCATAATGAATTGAAGTGTAGGTATTTCAAGTGAACATAAATTGCATGTACGTTACAAATACAGACAAATTATATACGACATGTGTACAAACTTTTATAATATTTGATGCAGAAAGTGAATGGCATTTATAACAATTACTTCACACTTGTAAGCTCTTGTTCTGCTGCTGATCTGCTCACTATATATAGCCAATTGCAAGTCATGCCTCGCGATCGAGGGCGTCCGTCTCCATCTCCTCGTCCGATTCATCTTCTGCTGCTGGAGATGTACGCGATGGATTGGTAGTTTGCGGATGCTCGTCTCTAGAGTTAGTCGAAACTGCCTCAGAAGATCTTGAGTTAGCATTAGCTGCTGTTGTACGTGTCAGCACGGCCTCGATCTGCTCACCAAGAACCTTCTGCTTCGGCAGGCCGCTCTCTTTCAGAATGCGAGCAAACTCCTGCAGTGTCTTCTCCGTGCTAGTCTCGTAGAGATGTTCCGCCAACACGGCATTCGCTTCTGTGTCGCACTCCGCTCTTCGGATCTTCTGTAAACACTCATAGTCAATCACCAAACCCTGGAACAGCTTACCGCTCAGAGTCTTAGCACTGCCGTTACATTCGATCTCTGAGAACAGCGCACGAACCGTCTCTTGAGCTTTGTCTTGTAACACACTGCAAACCTTCGCACTTGCAGCACTAGCTGCCCCTACACTACGTCGCATTGCTCCGAAAACGCCTTCCATCAATGCATGAACTGGCACGGGTAGCTGCTCACCACTCTGGTTTCATATCCCATGAAACTACTTCCGCTCACTATCCGCTCTCGCTGAAGGTCGTGCACGCGTGCGTGGTACCGCCCCCTAATTAACTTTGTTAAATCCTCCAGCGTGAGCGGAATTACCGCCGTGTCAGATGGTGAGCAGCTACCCGTGCCAGTTCATGCATTGATGGAAGGCGTTTTCGGAGCAATGCGACGTAGTGTAGGAGCAGCTAGTGCTGCAAGTGCGAAGGTTTGCAGGGTGTTACAAGACAAAGCTCAAGAGACGGTTCGTGCGCTGTTCTCAGAGATCGAATGTAACGGCAGCGCTAAGACTCTGAGCGGTAAGCTGTTCCAGTGTTCGGTGATTGACTATGAGTCTTTACAGAAGATCCGAAGAGCTGACTGCGACACAGAAGCGAATGTCGTGTTGGCGGAACATCTCTACGAGACTAGCACGGAGAAGACACTGCAGGAGTTTGCTCGCATTCTGAAAGAGAGCGGCCTGCCGAAGCAGAAGGTTCTTGGTGAGCAGATCGAGGCCGTGCTGACACGTACAGCAGCAGCTACTGCTAACTCAAGATCTTCCAAGGCAGTTTCGACTGACTCTAGAGACGAGCATCCGCAAACTACCAATCCATCGCGTACATCTCCAGCAGCAGAAGATGAATCGGACGAGGAGATGGAGACGGACGCCCTCGATCGCGAGGCATGACTTGCAATTGGCTATATATAGTGAGCAGATCAGCAGCAGAACAAGAGCTTACAAGTGTGAAGTAATTGTTATAAATGCATTCCATTCACTTTCTGCATCAAATATTATAAAAGTTTGTACACATGTCGTATATAATTTGTCTGTATTTGTAACGTATACATGCAATTTATGTACACTTGAAATACCTACACTTCAATTCATCATGCATTATAGTTGACATGCATCTACCATCATTCACATTATGATGATTATTCATACAGTAATTTGCTTTACTTTGCATGATCATGTGTAATATGATGTGATCACTTTAAGCTAGAGATGGTCTAAAGTGATGGTCATAAAGTTGTGTCATACCCTGCACATGTTGCACATCATGCAAGATCCAAAAATAATACTATTAATTAGTATTGTCTCTTTAGTTTACAGTTTGGCGGCTTCCTCGTACATTGTCTCAATGCACTCTGCATACTTCTGAGAAATGACCTTGCGCTTCATCTTCAGAGTGGGTGTCAGTGTGTTGGTGAAGGGGCTGAGGTCTTCGGGGAGGATTGCAAATTTCTAAGGAAAAAGGAGGGCAGGGAGGGAGTACAGAGTCACTATTTACTATGACACAACTGTCAAGCTATTGTAAAATATTACAATTTGCTATGTTGTGAAACACACGTCAAATTGTACATACAGTGCGGGCCATGTCATGTTAATGCAATAGGTTAGGCTCTGGATCGACTATATATGGCAAAGAGAAACATCCAACAAGTACTTGTGATGAGTTAGCTCTCCCAGTGAAAGACTTGATTCAACCAAATTCTGTTTCAGAATGTACTCTTATATGGTGTGTGTGTGTGTGTGCGTGTGTGTGTGTGTGTGTGTGTGCACGTATGCTGCATGGATCCTAGGAATGAATCCAGCTTCCTACTGGCCACTATAATAGTATTCATTGTGCAAGTAACTAAATTCATAGGTAAGCATACATAGGAGCAAAAGGAGCAAAATTAATGCACCATGGGTTATCAGATTAGCATTGAGAAGATACCCTACAAGTTAGCACTTAATTAAGAGGATCGTGGCCAAATAGTGAAGATGAAGAGGGAACTGTTCTATACTGGACAATTCACCATCCTTCTTGTTCCTATCCCAGCATCTCTACATAGATTCGTGCTTATACGTAGGCTTCCAGCAGGCAAGGTGGTACTGTCTGAGTGATTAGTTAAACTCACCCACACCCCAACAATAAAGAGTGCCCTGCTTAACAATGTCACGAAATAATACTAAACTTGCTTTTTGTGTCAGTTCAAACCTCAAAACACGAGGTCTAAAGTGGTCATAATGTGCGCAAGCAATTTAACCCATTACATGCGAATATATAACTTGTGCACTGCACTGAGTTGTGAAATCAAAATGGCAGCGCAGTGAAAGGAAGATTTTTGGCGATACATTTTGTCAACTATTGACCCCTTTAGTAGCTGAATAGCAAAGACAAGGAGTGCACTGTAATACCTTGACATCAATGATGGTTCACAGTCCCTCTTGAGCCTTCTCCGTATACTGCACACAGCTTATGCCTACCAGCAAGCAAGACGGTAGGTGACAAAAGGTAAGGTTCGTATACTGTAAGCCCTCATCTTGGAGCCAAATGGCCAGAGAAAGGAAAGAATTGCCTAGCTAAAATACAAGACCAAGCAACTGTACTGTGCATGTCTTCTGAGGCCTCAGTGGGCGGTTATGGGCTCAAGCTACGCGAGAAAGACGGTGCGTAACTTTGCGCGAGTTTTGACAGATGTTTGTGTGCCTCGGGCACAGACAGGAGACCAGAAAAAGTTCCCAACAGAGGGCACTGTCACTGCTCAAAGAGTTCTGAAGTTTACGTTTCCACTGAAGTCTTGTAGCTTGAGAAATGTACCTGTAAATAACGTCGAGTGTCCATGACACATAAAGTGGTCATCTGCAGTTACCTGCTAATTCCCCATGACCACTTTATGCATCTTCCGTGACTAAAGGGTTAACGATCACTTGCGGTGTCATTGATATAGAAAGGGTCAAATTTTAGTAGTCATTGGGGCAGTCCTGTGCTAACTTTCAATATGACAGAGAAATTGACACAGACTGATGATGAGTAGATTGGAACAAACTGACTCACCTGAACTTTCTGAGCTCTGGACAAGGCCCTCTCGTTAGCACGGGTCATTCCTTGGAGGATATGCTGCTTGACCAGTGGATCTTCACGGGCTTCCGACACTGTGGTTGATTTGGATCCAATGGAGGTCATCACTGACATAGCTATCTTATCCAAGCGGTCACTAGGGAGGTTGGAGTCGTCCATCTACATGTAAGAGTAGGTGTTGTGTGTGAGAGAGAGACAATTGTGCAGACCAAGATCAAAATGTCACCACAATCTGTATTACAGTACTTGCCAAACCTCTCCCTTCTCCCCTATCTAAGTCCTGCAATCCTTACCTCACACTTGAGGCTAACGAGCATGGTGAGGTACTTCCTGTCATCGCCAATGACAACACAGTGACTCAACAAGGGCAGCTCTTTCTTCATTTCCTGCATGTGAAGAGGCAGACAAGGTATAGACTATCCTGTGCATGGGTGTCACTGTGTGCACTCTCAGCTGTTCAAGTCTACAATTATACTACAAAATTTAATCTACATCATTCTCACCTCTTCAATCAGAACGGGGGCCACATTCTCTTCACCCTCGATTATAATGAGCTCCTTCAGGCGACCAGTAATCTTCAGGTAATCTGCAATGGTATAAAATGGGCATAGCAAAGAGCTACAAAGCTAATACAGTGAAACCTGTCTAAGACAGCCAACCTTGGGCCAATTCTAACTGTCCTTTACAGAGAGGTGGCTGCTCTATAGAGGAAGACTGTAATATATTTCAGTGTTATTCGGGGCCAGGGATGCTGGCTGTTTTGGAAATGTGGCTGCCTAACACAGTGACCATCTTAGACAGTTTCCACTGTTCCAATCATGCCATGACGTAAGTAACACACACAAATACAGTGCTTGACAAACAACATAACATATCTTTCCTGTTATGCTCTTACGAAATGATGAGGTTGAGCCACAAAAATGGCTGTACAATATGTACGCATGTATGCAGCATCAGAATAGTGTCTATTACATAGACTGGAATAACTGTTCCATGGCCCCACAAATCATTCCCAATTGCATAACAGATTTACATCTGTCGTCCAAATTCCTGCATAATATTGTCACAAAACTACTCAGGAGCTAGTGTACAATTCCATTTTTCCATTCCTTCTACAATCACTTTGTAGACACAAAATGTTAACTTTACATTGAGACAAGCTAGTACGTACTGCAGTCCTCCCCTTCCCTTAGACTCACTCTCCTCATCCAGTTGTCCAATGTCCCCTGAGTGCAGCCAACCGTCTTCGTCAATTGCCTCCACTGTCTTCTCCTCATTGTAGAGGTAACCCATGAAGCAGGTCAAGCAATCTACAATGCCTCATCTTCATATGCTGGAAGATACAGTACAGAGCTTCATTCACATGAGCAATCAGATCTCTGATGGCAGTATGTGTGTATGTATCCTGCATTGTGCAACTGGACCAAAGATTTGCAAAACCACTGAGTGTGAAGATAGCACACTGACGATTAACAGTCCAACGCTACCACACACACACACACACACACACACACACACACACACGCAACACAGTGTGAAAGGGGATGAAGACCAGCAAAATGGAGCCAACAAAGCACAACTACAGTCATCTTGTTGTGAAGATATCCAACAACACAACCACATGACCGTACACAACACATACAGAACATTGAACACATGCACACACAACACAAATCTATCTTGGACTGAGCACAGAACTATAGTCCATCAGCTGATGAGTTAAATGGTGAAGACATAAGAACTCCCATAGGAAGGAACTACTCCACTGTTCACAATGAAACTGGAAATGAAATAAAACACAAAGGTGACGTATGAATGAGTGAGTGAGTGAGTGAGTGAGTGAGTACAGCTTCATGAACAGCTTGGCAGTTGCTGTTAGTTATAGGCATGACAAGGAAACCATGGCCAGGTGAGGATGCTGAATGAAGGTTCTGTCACTGCTACAGATCGTCTAAAAATTGTCTTTGCTGGAGACTTGTAGCTGATGTAAATAAAGTGTAGTAAGCGTCTTTGTTTACAATGTACACACACACACACACACACACACACACACACACACACACACACACACTACACACACACACACACACACACACACACACACACACACACACACACACACACACACACACACACACACACACAATCCAGTGAGGATAGTATGATACAAATTAGAGAAAGAAAGTGTTCTACTTCACCTGTTACATCGATTCTAACGTCAAACTCGCCGGGAATGTCTTTCTCAGGTCAGCGAGCCATTTTTAGCTGACTCACGTGATTTCCTGCTTGCTAGATGCAGCGCGGTAGGTGGGTCCTAGGTCAAATGAGATGACGTCATGTACCACTGTTTCTGACTACTGACAAGAGTTGCTACTGGCTATAAGCTTACCCCTTGCCTTAGTAGCAACGTAACAACTCTGCACATGGAAGGCAACACCGGTGCAGTGCGACAAAATCCAAGAGTACGGACCACTACAAGTGCAGAGACATGTAGGATGTCGCCAGATATCGCTCAGAAGACGGTGCGTGCGCTGTTCTCAGAGATCGAATGTAACGGCAGCGCTAAGACTCTTAGCGGTAAGCTGTTCCAGTGTTTGGTGATTGACTATGAGTGTTTACAGAAGATCCGAAGAGCTGAGTGCGACACAGAAGCGAATGCTGTGTTGGCGGAACATCTCTACCAGAGTAGCACGGAGAAGACACTGCAGGAGTTTGCTCGCATTCTGAAAGAGAGTGGCCTGCCGAAGCAGAAAGTTCTTGGTGAGCAGATTGAAGCTAGGTTGACACGTACAACAGCAGCTAATGCTGACTCTTCTGAGGCAGTTTCGACTGACTCTAGTGACAAGCATCCGCAAACTACCAATCCATCGCTTACATCTTCGTCAGTAGAAGATGAATCGGACGAGGAGATGGAGACGGACGCCGGACTCGAGGCGTGACTTGGCTGTAAGCAGATGAGCGGCAAGGGAGAGCATTTATAAGAGTGATAATTATCATTCAATTTTACGCAGTTTGTACTTGTCACATACTATATCTACTCTTCACTTACGTACTCATGAAATACATGCACCTTACGATACACATTATATTCAGCATGCAAATACAACGTCATGATAATCAGTAAGTTTGCTGCTACATGTACTTCATGCATAATCATGAGTTACTGTAACTACATGATCATTAATCATAAAGTTATAGATGGTCTAAAGCAATGGTTATATATAAAGTTGTCATATCTTACACGTCAAGATGCACAAAATATACTGCTGACAGCCGCCTGCAGCCATCTTTCATTTCACTGGGCACCATCCGTATACTTGAAGTATGCGAACGAAATGGCGGTCTCTAGGAGTGCCATAGTATCATGTAGTTGACTGCTATTCCTGCCTCCATTTTCATATGCCGATGTCATCGGACAGACAGACAGACAGACAGACAGACTGAAGCAATCGCTCAACCCCCTGTGCTTATTATATCTGAGGTGGGTAAATAACTACATTCATTGTATTCATTGGATTGTATAGGCAGTAAGTGTATTCATAGCTAATATTTTGGTCATGGAATATGTGCACATTTGCACTGTTCCCCACAAGTAGCAGGCTACACAGTGGCTTTAATTGATGGTAGGATAGTTTACACAACATGCATGAGATGAACTGACATGTCCAGTTCCAGTCTCTATGCATAAGCTTCATTACTACAGTGAGTGAGTGAGTGAGTTAGTGAGTACAGCTTCATGTACAGCTGGCAGTTGCTGTGAGTTATAGGCATGACAAGGAGACCAGGTGAGGATGCTGAGTGAAGGTTCTGTCACTGCTACAGATCATACATAGCATCGTGCAGGCGAGACGAAGTCTGGTACTCGCCACAGCTAACAGAGAGGATTACATTTACTGTGGACTGATAGAGTATTACTACCTCTACTATTGTACAGAAACTTAAACCTCTATGTATCAGAGTTTGTATACGGCACGGTGTCGAATTTGTATTACCGTAATTTGGGAAATTAATGCGACTGTCTTATTAATGCTATAAATGCGGGTGGACAGGCTTCATCAGTGGGTCAGCATGCAGGAAGAACCATCCCACAATGGCATGACCTGCCTCGTGGTAGGCCACCACCTTCTTTTCCTGTGGCTGGATCACCATGGTCTTGCACTCCAGACCTGCACAGCAGCAGCACATCCATATGCGTGTGGGGTGTAGTGTGGGGTGTAGTGTGGGGTGTAGTGTGGGGTGTAGTGCGGGGTGTAGTGTGTGGTGTAGTGTGTGGTGTAGTGTGGGGTGTAGTGCGGGGTGTAGTGTGTGGTGTAGTGTGTGGTGTAGTGTGGGGTGTAGTGCGGGGTGTAGTGTGTGGTGTAGTGCGGGGTGTAGTGCGGGGTGTAGTGTGTGGTGTAGTGTGTGGTGTAGTGTGGGGTGTAGTGTGGGGTGTAGTGCGGGGTGTAGTGTGTGGTGTAGTGTGGGGTGTAGTGTGGGGTGTAGTGTGGGGTGTAGTGCGGGGTGTAGTGTGTGGTGTAGTGTGGGGTGTAGTGTGGGGTGTAGTGTGGGGTGTAGTGCGTGGTGTAGTGTGGGGTGTAGTGTGGGGTGTAGTGTGGTGTGGGGTGTAGTGTTGGGTTTAGTGTAGGGTGTAGTGTGGGGTGTAGTGCGGGGTGTAGTGTGGGGTGTAGTGTGGGGTGTAGTGTGGGGTGTAGTGTGGGGTGTAGTGTTGGTACGGGTGTAGTGCAGGGTGGGGTGTGCGGTGTAGTGTGGGGTGTAGTGTGGGGTGTGGTATGGGGTGTGGTGTGGGGTGTAGTGTGGGGTGTAGTGTGGTGTGGGGTGTAGTGTGGGGTGTAGTGTGGGGTGTGGTGTGGGGTGTGGTGTGGGGTGTAGTGTGCTGTGGGGTGTAGTGTGGGGTGTAGTGTGGGGTATAGTGTGGTGTGGGGTGTAGTGTGGGGTGTAGTGTGCGGTGTAGTGTGGTGTGTGGTGTGGGGTGTAGTGTGGGGTGTAGTATGGGGTGTGGTGTGGGGTGTGGTGTGGGGTGTAGTGTGGGTGTAGTGTGGGGTGTAGTGTGGGGTGTAGTGCGAGGTGTAGTGTGGGGTGTAGTGTAGGGTGTAGTGTGGGGTGTAGTGTGGGGTGTAGCGTGGGGTGTAGTGTGGAGTACGGGTGTAGTGCAGGGTGTGGTGGGGGGTAATGGAGAGCTTGGTGCAAATATGCTTTAAATGAACCTTAAATACTGATGCTCTGACATTTGTGTTTATGAGAGGAGGGAAGTAGTCAACACAACATACTGTGCTGGCATCTCATGCAATGTTGTAAAACTGTCACTCACAGCATACACACACACACATCACACACACACACACACACACGCACGCACACACACACACACACACACACTGAACACAGGAACCTGTGAGGTAGCGGACATAGCTGAGAGTGACAGTGATTCCAATCCTTTTGCTGATATTGATGAACAGTAGCTTGATCACTTGAGCAATTACCTTGCGACTATGCATGTGTGTATGGATGTGTTCCCGCATTATTTAAACAAGCATTAATATTTCAGTGACTCAACTTAGGCTGATTCGCATTATTTTAACAGCACATTTATTTCCCAAATTACGGTATATTAATGTGCTCCGATTTCCCCCGTTATACCCTAATGGTTGTGTAGGGTATGGGTGTCGTGGTCACTTGGTCACATTTGGATGAAGAAAGAGCAGGAGTTATACGTTTCCTTGTGCCGCAACCTATTTCCGCATTGCAAATTGATGGAATTAAGGCCTTGCGATGGGGCTGCCAGTGCTGCAAGTGCGAACGTTTGCAGAATGTTACAAGAGAACGCTCAAGAGATTGCGCGTGCGCTGTTCTCAGAGATCGAATGTAACGGCAGCGCTAAGACTCTAAGAGCGGTAAGCTGTTCCAGGGTTTGGTGATTGACTATGAGTGCTTACAGAAGATCCGAAGAGCTGACTGCAACACAGAAGCGAATGCTGTGTTGGCGGAACATCTCTACCAGACTAGCACGGAGAAGACACTGCAGGAGTTTGCTCGCATTCTGAAAGAGAGCGGCCTGCCGAAGCAGAAGGTTCGAGCAGATCGAGACCGTGCTGACACGTACAGCGGCAGCTAATGTTAACTCTTCTAAGGCAGTTTCCACTGACTCTAGCGCTAGCTAGAGACAAGTATCCACAAACTACCAATCCATCGCGTACATCTTCATCACTAGAAGGTGATGAGTCGGACGAAGAGATGGAGACGCCCTCGATCGCTGATCAGATCAGCAGCAGAACAAGAGCTTACAAGACTGAACAAATAATTATATAGATAAATGCATTCAATTCACTTTCTGCATCAATAAAAGTTTAATTGTACACATATGCATGCATGTCATAATCACATATACATTTTATATTAATATTAATTTTGTAACTATACGTACACGTATACAAATTATGTTCACTTGAAATACCTACACTTCAATTCATCATGCATTATAGTTGACATGCATCTACCATCGACCACGTTATGATGATTATTCATACAGTAATTTGCTTTACTTTGCATGATCATGTGTAATATGATATGATCACTTTAAGCTATAGATGGTCTAAAGTGATGGTCATAAAGTTGTGTCATACCCTGCACATGTTGCACATCATGCAAGATCCAAAAATAATACCATTAATTAGTATTGTCTCCTTAGTTTACAGTTTGGCGGCTTCCTCGTACATTGTCTCAATGCACTCTGCATACTTCTGAGAAATGACCTTGCGCTTCATCTTCAGAGTGGGTGTCAGTGTGTTGGTGAAGGGGCTGAGGTCTTCAGAGATGATTGCAAATTTCTAAGGAAAAGGAAGGGCAGGGAGGAAGTACAGAGTCACTATTTACTATGACATAACTGTCAAGCTATTGTAAAATATTACAAGTTGCTATGTTGTGATACACATGTCAAATTGTACATACAGTGTGGGCCATGTCATGTTAATGCAATAGGTTAGGCTCTGGATTGACCATATGGCAAAGAGAGACATCCAACAAGTACTTGTGATTAGAGTTAGCTCTCCCAGTGAAAGACTTGATTCAATCAAATTCTGTTTCAGAATGTAGTCTTATATGGTGTGTGTGCGTGTGTGTGTGTGTGTGTGTGTGTGTGTGTGTGTGTGTGTGTGTGTGTGTGTGTGTTATGATCTGTTGTCTGCGAATCATTTTGGGGATCTCAGTCAGGGAGCAGAAGCGTCACACCACCATACGCAAGATGGCCAAGCAGCAAAGGATTTCATCAATCCTCGTTCAACGCCGTCTTCGTTTTCTTGCACACCTGTCAAGGATGTCTAATGACCGTCTACCCAAACAGCTTCTTGTGTCTGCTCCCGTTGGTGGCAAGCGTACCGCTGGCGGACAGAAACGTCGGTGGAATGACATGGTAGCCAGTGACCTCAAGGTGTGCAACCTGTCTGAGTCTTGGAGGGAGCAAGCCCAAGAGCGTGACTCTTGGTGCACCACCATCAGAAACAGAGTAGAGCATCTTAACAGGAGAGTAGAAGACACTGAGAAGAGCAGAAAGGATGAGAAGAAGCGACGCCGTGAACAGCGGCTCATTGACTCCGAGGAGGCTCTACATTGTGATCATCCTGGCTGCTCCTTCCAGGCTCTGAACAAGGCAGGTTTGATCAACCATCAGCGTAGTCACTCTGTCACTGCAAGGATCCCATGTCAGTTCTGTCATCAGATGTTCCACCAACAAGGACTTCATAACCACCGGCGTTTCTGCCAAGCCAGACCTCGAGCAGTGTAGTTCTTTACCCTATTGGCCTGCATCTCCTATACCCTCGTGGTCATTATGGAGCACAAGCAGCAAATGGATGGATGGATGGTGTGTGTGTGTGTGTGTGTGTGTGTGTGTGTGTGTGTGTGCACATATGCTGCATGGATCCTATGAATGAATCCAGCTTCCTACTGGCCACTATAATAGTATTCATTGCGCAAGTAACTAAATTCATAGGTAAGCATACATATAATCATTAGCAGTTCAAAGCACAGGAGCAAAAGGAGCAAAATTAATGCACCATGGGTTATCAGGTTAGCAGTGAGAAGATACCCTACAAGTTAGCACTTAATTAAGAGGATTGTGGCCAAATGGTGAAGATGAAGAGGGAACTGTTCTATACTGGACAATTCACCATCCTTCTTGTTCCTATCCCAGCATCTCTACATAGATTCGTGCTTATACGTAGGCTTCCAGCAGGCAAGGTGGTACTTTCTGAGTGATTAGTTAAACTCCCTACACGCCAACAATAAAGAGTGCCCTGCTTAACAATGTCATGAAGGAATACTAAACCTGTTTTGTGTCAGTTCAAGCCTCAAAACACGAGGTCTAAAGTGGTCATAATCTGCGCAAGCAATTTAACCCATTACATGTGGAATATATAATTCGCGCACTGCATTGAATTGTGAAATCAAAATGGCAGCGTGGTGAAAGGAACATTATTGGCAACACATTTTGTCAACTAGTGACCATTTCCGTAGCTGAATGGCGAAGACAAGGAGTGCACTGTAATACCTTGACATCAAGGATTGCTCACAGTCCCTCTTGAGCCTTCTCCGTATACTGCACACAGTTTATGCCTATCAGCAAGCAAGACGGTGACAAAAGGTAAGGTTTGTATACTGTAGGCCCTCTTCTTGGAGCCAAATGGACAGAGAAAGGAACGAATTGCCTGGCTAAAATACAAGACTGACCAACTGTACTGTGCCTTCTGAGGTCCTGTGAGCAGTTTGGGCTATGAGAGAAAGACAGTGCGTAACTTTGCACAAGTTTTGACAGATGTTTGCATGCCTCGGGCACAGACAGGAGATCAGAAAAAGTTGCCAATAGAAGGCACTGTGACTGCTTCAGGTGTTCTGAAGTCTACGTTCCACTGAAGTCTTGTAGCTTGATATATGTACCTGTAAATAACGCCGAGTGTCCATGACGCATAAAGTGGTCATCCGCAGTTACCTGCTAATTTCCCACGACCACTTTTTGCGTCTTCCGTGACTAAAGGGTTAACGATCATTTGCGGTGCCAATGATATAGAAAGGGTCAAATTTTAGTAGGCATTGGGGCAGTCCTGTGCTACTTTCAATAAGACAGAGAAATTGACACGGACTGATGATGAATAAATTTGAACAAGCTGCACATATTCAAGATCAGTGGCAGATCTAGAGGGGGATCCAGGGGTGCAAAGGAACCCCCCTTTTGCTAGTCTTATGTAGGAGTTTGGGCAGTTTTAGACCGGAAAGAGGTGTGGTGGTCATATATATCAGGGACACTGTATGCACTACCTTAGAACCCCCCTTTCGGAAATCCTAGATCTGCCACTGATGGTATTATACTATTTTTGTGTATCCTTGCACTAGGAATAAAAATGGCTGCCATATTCATGAACCCTGGATCATTCCAAGTGCTTCACCCTCAGCACCCTACCAACAGGCTGTAACTCTCAAAGACACATACGTGAGTGTTGTGACACTAGGGTAAGGAGAATATGAGACTTGGCCAGAATTCCATGCGACTAATTAGGCTTTATTTATGTAATTAAGCTGAATTATTGCTCCTTATTTTGAGGTGCTGAGTACCACTATCTCCTGATAAAGCTGCACTCAGCATCTCAAAATAAGGAACAATAATTCAGCTTAATTGAGCAGACTGTGAAAGCTTTGTGTAAGTGCTGAGTTGTATGGTGGTGGTAGCTATGTGTGACAAGGCAATTTATGTGTAGATTCTCACATGTTCACATACAAAGATGTGTGTGTAGTGAGAACGAGTGTAAAGTGCTTGACAGAGCAATGTGTCATAAACAGATGCATAATTCTGAGACACAACTGACCAATGCATGAGCAAGGGCTCACATCCCATCAGTTCAGAACCGGTCACAAATACACATGCACATATGCATACCATTTCTCCCTATGATATTCCTCCTCCCAGACACACATTGGGTACACACACACACACACACACACACACACACACACACACACAGTGGCACAGGCATGCATAACAGAGCAACATGGACACATAGCAAGCAGTTGTATTACAACCACATATCATGCACTACATACAAGTTCTCTCTCCCAAGCCCTTTTCCCACACACACATACACACACACACACACACACACACACACACACACACACACACACACACACACACACACACACACACACACACACACACACACACACACACACACACACACACACACACACACACACACACACACACACACACACACACACACACACTGGTGACTGGCACTTAGGACCATTATTGGGAATGTACTGGGCTATGTAAGTATGCATGGCCTGTTCTGAATGGAGTGGAGGTGATCCACTAGTATCTGAGGCTGCTGCTTATAAATAGCTGAGTCAGGAGATGGGAACAAGAAGAATTTGCTCACAGAATAGCAAGAAATGTATCTGGAGAGATGCAAGGAATGTTTCAGCGAAAGGACCAACCACTCAGCAAATGGACGGAAAGACACTCAGGGTATTCACTGCTGCCAGCTGCCTGCAACTGTTTTTCATTTCACTGGGCACCATCTGTATACTTGAAGTATGCGAACGAAATGGCAGTCTCCAGGATTGCCATAGTATCATGTAGTAGACCACTTTTCCTGCCCCCCATTTTCGCATGTTGACGTCATTGGACAGACAGACAGACAGACTGAAGCAATCGCTTAACCCCCTGTGCTTTATATCTGAGGTGGGGCAATAACTACATTCATTGTATTCATTGGATGGTATAGGCAGTAAGTATATTCATTGGTAATATTTTGGTCAGGGATATGTATGTGCACTGTTCACCACAAGTAGCAGGCTACACATGCATGCACACACATGCACACATGCACACACATACACACACACACATGCACACGCATGCATGCACACACACATACACACACATGCATACACATGCATACACGCGCACACACACACACAACACACACACACACAACACAGTGTGAAAGTGGATGAAGACCAGCAAAAAGCAACAACACAACAACACAACCACATGACCGTACACAACACAAATCTATTTTGGACTAAGCACAGAACTGATGAGTTAAAATGGTGCAGACATAAGAACTCCCATACGAAGGAACTCTGTTCACATTATGAAACTGGAAATGAAATAAAAACACAAAGGTGACGTATGCCTGAGTGAGTGGGTGAGTGAGTGAGTACAGCTTCATGTACAGCTTGGCAGTTGCTGTGAGTTATAGGCATGACCAGGAGACCAGGTGAGGGGATGCTGAATGAAGGTTCTGCCACTGCTACAGATCGTCTAAAAATTGTTATTATTTACATCAGCTATAAGCCTCTGTTGGAGGCTTTTATAGCTGATGTAAATAAAGTGAAGTAAGTGTCTTTGTTAACAATGTCTAAAGTGGTCATCTGTGTGTAAGTACATGAAAATGGTTTAATGATCACTTTAGATGACATCAGCATAAAAGGATATTCCACTCCATTCAACATTTGCTAACAATAGTATTCATTATGACAGAAATACTGACTCAGACTGAAGAAGACCAGATTAGAGCAAAATTACTCACCTGAACTTTCTGAGCTCTGGACAAGGCCCTCTCATTAGCACGGTCATTCCTTGGAGGATATACTGCTTGACCAGTGGACCTTCACAGCTATCTGACACAGTGGTTGATTTGATCCAATGGAGGTCATCACTGACAGAGCGATCTTATCCAGGCAGTCACTAGGGAGGTTGGAGTCGTCCATCTGTATGTATGAATGGATGCTGTGTGAAAGAGAACATTATGTGGAACAACCTAACAATATCATAACTTAAACCCCTTCCCTGTCCTCCCTTATCTTGCGACCCTCTTCTTCCTCCCGACCCTTGAGACTGATGAGCATGGTAAGGCACTTCATGTGGTCACAAAATGAGCACACTACATGTGTTAGTGCTCTGTTAGGCAATAGGGCTGACATGGGACTCATCATCATCATCTTATTTGTTGCTGTAGGAAGTGGATACAGTTGGCAACATCATAACCTGCAGCTTGCACTGGGAAATCCCCTTTGCATTTCTTACCTCAATGAATCTAGTTAACCATGTGTGATGCACTGTGTAAACATAGATCTCTATGGTGTAAACTAGTCAAGGTGAGGACTGTATTATAAATCAGTCTAACCATTAGGTATTGTGTACACATCAAAGAAAACTAAGTATACCAAATACCATCCACCCTTACACGCAATCACTGAAGGGATAATACAAGACACACTGTTGACTCACTTATCTAGTTTGTCAATCTTCTATTCTGCTCCACACATCAGTCTTTCACAAGATCCGGGATGATGACACCTGAGATGAGAATGGGTGGGTCATGTGGATGGTATAGTGGTGTGTATAATGTACATACGTGGACATACAAGATATGACAATACTTTTATGATGTTAACATTTCACTGTTACTGATCATAAATGATTGTGCAATGGAATGAATGGAACCATCAACTAGTGCATAAAGTGACAGCTGAATTCAGAATGGTTGTCAAAAAGGTCAATGACTGTGGCAAATGGCATGACGTCATATCAAAAGGCAACGCAACAGGTGTGATGCAATGGCAAGCAGTAAAGTGGAACCCGTCTAAGATGGTCACTGTGTTAGGCAGCCACCTCACTAAAACAGCCAGCCTTGCTGGCCCCAAATAGCTATAGCACTAAAGCATTGCAATCTAACTCTGTAAAGCAGCCACCTCTCTATAAATGTCTGTTAGAACTGGCCCACAGGTGGCTGTCTTAGACAGGCTCTACTGTTAAACTAATTAAATAAACTTACTAATTAATTGAACTAAGTGACTTCATGCAATTTGCCATTTTGGCCAACCATTCTGAAATCAACCACACCACACTAGGGGAGCCCTTAACTGGTACAAATCCAAACAGTGTTGTCGCACACATAGGTCTTCTAGGAGGTGGGGGAGGGGCTGGCCTGCCAGACTATTCTGGGCGGAGACGGCAGCCATTTTCTTCCTAAGTGATTTGGTTGCCAAAAGTAAGCTGGGGGCAAGGTAGCCTGGCTAGCTGGAATGTGCCAATAAGTGCCAAAAGTGCCCTGGGCGTAATCGGGATGGTCTAGCTAGTAGAACTGTTGACCAGAAGACAACAAAGTAAGAAAATTAGATGTTTCAGCATTGAATTAGCCATTGAGGTGTGCTGCACTGATAGTCAGAACTTGCTAACTTGAATGATGTGGCTGCATCTCGTTTCTCCTCACGTTGGGGTGGGCGGGTGTGGACTGTACAAGTGTGAACGTGCCACAACACTTTGCTCATAAATATAAACAGACCTTATAGACCCCACCTACCCATCACACACCTTCAGGGCACCTCATTCAAACTTCCTACAGACACACACACCAGACCTGCTGCCCACGCAGAGAGACTTGAGGTATTTCAGACCAACATTGATAAAACGAGCACACATATGAGTGCAGCTCTCCAGTGTGTGATCATTCACTATCTCCAATACCCACTGTGCATACATGATAGTACTGCACTAGGTGAAAGCAGGACATTGTGGGCAAGCCTGAGCAAATGTGCCATGTATGTGTGTAGTGAGACTGTGTCTGACAAGTACGAACATGCGTGAACATGCACACAGGCGCGTGCGCGCGCGCGCACACACACACACACACACACACACACACACACACACACACTCCAGTGAGGATAGTATGATACAAATTAGAGAAAGAAAGTATTCTACCTAACCTGTTACATCGATTCTAACGTCAAACTCGCCGGGAGTGTCTTCTTCAGGTCAGTGAGCCATTTTAGTTGACTCACGTGACTTTCTGCTTACTAGATGTAGGTCAGCTGACAGGAATATCAATGACGTCATTTACCGGTAGTTGATTAAACTGACTACTGTGGCGCCGCCTCGGCTATATAAAGGGGTGCTGGTGCGCAGTCATAAGCTTCCCCCTTGCCTTAGTAGCAACGTACGCAACAACTCTGCACATGGAAGGCAACACCGGTGCAGTGCGACAAAATTCAGGAGTACTGGCCACTACAAGTGCAGAGCTTTGTAGGATGTCACAAGACATTGCTCAGAAGGCGGTGCGTGCGCTGTTCTCAGAGATCGAATGTAACGGCAGCGCTAAGACTCTGAGCGGCAAGCTGTTCCAGTGTTTGGTGATTGACTATGAGTGTTTACAGAGGATCCGAAGAGCTGAGTGCGACACAGAAGCGAATGCCGTGTTGGTGGAACATCTCTACGAGACTAGCACGGAGAAGACACTGCAGGAGTTTGCTCGCATTCTGAAAGAGAGCGGCCTGCCGAAGCAGAAGGTTCTTCGTGAGCAGATGGAGGCCGTGCTGACACGTACAACAGCATGCAGCTAATGCTAACTCTAGACATTCTGAATCGGACAAGGAGATGGAGATGGACACCGGCCTCGAGGCGTGACTTGGCTGTAAGCTGATAAGCAACAAACGACGACATTTATAAGAGTCATAATTATCCTTCAATTTTCTGCATGCACGTAATTTTACGCAGTTTGTACTTGTCACATACTATGTAATATACTCTTCACTTACGTACTCATGAAATACATGCACCTTATATGATACCATTATATTCAACATGCAAATACAACGTCATGATAATCAGTAATTTTGCTGCTACATGTACCTTATGCACCTTAGGCTAACCAGTTAGTTAATGAATAACTACAACAGAGTCCACAATATGAGAGCAATCTGAATGCTTAAGTGTACGTAGCACACACATGATACTGTAACAGGCCACATCTCGGGTTGGCCATGGAGAATTTCAACGTCCCTCTTCTGCTGCCCATGGTCAGATCCACTCTCTGCTGAAGGTATAGGCAATGGAGCTCGAGCTTGGGCACTCTCGCCACTGAAGACAGTCAAAGGTACCGCAGTATCCATTGCTGTTAGCGTGGCCTCGATCTGCTCACCAAGCTCCTGCTTCGGCAAGCCGCTTTCTTTCAAGATGGTATAAAATTCCTGCAGTGTCTTCTCCGTGCTACTCTGGTAGAGATGTTCCGCCAACACGGCATTCGCGTCTGTGTCGCAGTCAGCTGTCCTGATCTTCTGTAAACAGTCATAGCCGATCACTTTATTCTGGAACAATGTCCCACTCAAAGCCTTAGCGCTAGCTACTTTCAATGAGTGTGAACAGAGCGTGTACGGCACCTTGTGCTTTGTCTTGTGACATTGTGCTGAACCCAGCTAGTCGCAGCTATGTCGCAGTAGCCGAATGTCTAATGACAAGAAGCCGTTCCAAATAGACTTTTCTCCTGTTGGTCACATGACATGCTGCCGTCCATGATACAATTAGCCTCCACTTCCCAGGTTTATTGGGCTTAGGGATCACACCAAAGCGGTTGTACATGATAGTTGCAGGCAACTGCTCAGCAGAGAATGGGCCTGCCACATCGCCACATGCCACTTCAGCATCTAAACAACGTTGCACCACTTCTGGGTGAGTGCAGGCAGACAATAGGTTGGAGGCCGCCGGCCGGCACCTGGAGTTGGAGTGAAAACCAATCCTAACTCCATCCTCCAAACCTTTCAATAGGCTATCAACCCATGCACACACAGTTTGGGTGATCAGCCAGCAGCAAAGACCAAGCCTTCACTGACAATGGAGTCACCCTGTGCTTTGTCTTGTGACATTGCGCCAATCCCAGCTAATGGCGGCCCAGTCAGTCACCAGTCAGTGGGACAATGAATTTCATTGAGGAAAGGGATTGCGTGCTGGACGAAGACCTTCCACTACCGTAAGGGTAACTCCCCCAAAATGGCTTCCAACATAGACACTGCTGCATCCGAGAGACGAACTGCCAATGCCTGTTACAGAAGGCACGAGCAGGAAAAGAGGAGGTCATATGAGAAGCGTATCTTGGAGGTGGAGCGTGGGACATTCATTCCACTGGCGTGGTCTTCAAGTGGAGACTGTGGACCATCTGCAACGGTTGCCCTCAAGAGGCTAGCAGGCCTCATCTCTGAAAAACATGGACAACCGTACAGCAGTGCTCTCAGCTATATCAGGTGCAGACTGTCATTCAGCTTGCTGAACTCTGCAGTGGCCTGCCTCCGTGCCCCAAGATCGGCCAATCACGTGCACTGGAACATTAGTCACACAAGGAGTAGCTAGTGAATGGTTGGGTGTGGGGGAGGGTGTCATCTTACTTTGCTCAGCACAGTAGCTGATTACAGCAGAGCCTCTTGACACAGAATGTAATACATGCAAGCCTATGTCATTTGATTAGTGGTATCTTTCAAGGAGGGTACAGTGCCATGTTTATAGCCTCAAAAATGGTTCTCTTGGGAGCAAGAAGGGTTCTTTACCCTTCACTAACAGCCTATACAGAATACTGCTTTAGTATATATGTGTACATACTTACCTTTAAAGTATACTTACTTTATAATGTACACACACTTACCTTAAGATGTGGTGGGTATGTCAGGAAAAAATCGGACCCCCCCTGGAAAGGTTCCCCCCAGTCCAAATATTTCGAAATATTTGGACCCCCGGTCCCAATATAATATTTCAGAAATGGACTGAAAGCTTTGGACCTACCCTGAAATATGTGGACCCCCTCATCTATGTTTAGATTCTGGGCTTTCCAGGCCTAATAGCTACTTGATATATATGCATTCCATTTTCATAATCAACACAATACATGCATGGGGATTTGAACTTCATAAAAGTACATGATTTAAGCAGAATGTGAATAAATACAAATGCAGCTATAATGTTGCAAAAATGAAGTTGTAGCTTACATAGCACAATGTCATGCACAGCTGCAGTCACTACAAATCCACTGTTCCTCTAAAGCCGAAGGTGCCTTCAACCCAACACACTGCATGTGGAACCAATGATCACATGAATCGCACAAGACCATGTCGCTCCAGGTCTCCGGCATGAGACAATTGCAGTACAGACAGATGTTCTTCGGTTTTCATGGGTGCAAGAACTTGGGCCTATGCCTATCCCTTGGGAAAGGGAGCATCTTGATACAATGCTGGTCTGACTTTCAATGTCAACCTTCTTATTCACATGTACATAGCTAGCTAGCTAGCCACTGGATATAGCTATGAACTTACCAGCTCCCTGACATCACTGGCTAGACCTTAATAGAAGCGTTCGGATACCCTTTGCCAGGTCTTCATTACGCCAAAGTAGCTTGATATTGGGTCCGAATGGCAGGCTTTGAGGATAAATCGCTGCTCCTCTACAGAGGTCACTACTTTGACCCTTCTCCCTTTCCTCTGAACGAAAACTTCACCCCGTTCTGCTGTTAGCGTCGCCGCTCTCTTTCGATCCTCTCGATCGATCCTTGACTAGGTCAGAGGGGTAGCCATTACCCCGGCCATTACCCAGCACGTACTCAATAGCAAGCTCCAATATAACGTCTTCTTCGGTACCAGGTTCTTCCTTCTGCTCCATCTCAATCGTCATTCTCTACAGATTCTCCACTCTCTTTATAGGCGCTAGTGCCCGCCATTTCGTTTGGAGTGTGACCAGCTATGTCACTCACACGCCACGGAATGTTAAGAACTTGCATTTCAGTAGTGGTCCAAATATTGCAAAATATTTGGACCGGGGGGAACGTATATTATGGGGGTCCAATTTTCACGTGACAGGTAACTTATGAGTGTGCATTCATGTGTGTGGCCATATGCATTATATGAGCAGTTTGGTGTGTACGCTGAATTGTGTAGTAATGGTTGTTAGTTGTATGGTTTTGCTGAGCTTGCAGATCGGTGCTCCTTAGTCAATAGTACACCTTAACATGTAATGTAGTTTGTACAGTGACCAAGAGGTCAGTTAGTAAATAGTGTACATGAATACTTAGCACAGTGTACTGTAGGTACAGTTAACAATTATACAATATGTATGTATATGTTATTAATATAAATACATGTTTAGTGTGCATAGTCCTAGGTGTAATGTATCAGATAATAAGTTAGGAACACAATGTTTTGGTCACAAAGGCCTGCATCAGATACTATCGCCTTTCACATGTATAGCAGCTGATGAAGGCCTTTGTGGGCAAAGTGTCCGGTTCAGAGTTTATTGTCTTGTTGCATTGTTATACAGTGCATTCTTATTCAAAAGTCATTTAATGAGCACTTTTGATTTTCTTCAGGTATGAATGCTGTTGATTGTGTGATGTGTCTCACTTTTCCTCTTTCTTCATTGCTTTGTTGATCAGATGTCCGAGGCAATGCCGTGAATGGCACTGACAGCTCATACAGTGTGTCCTTAGCATACCCTCCCACTGCTGACCCAGTGGAGTATGTGACGCTACCAAAGGATATGACATTGGAGCAAGTGTGCATTAAGGTGTGTGTGTGTGTGTGTGTCAGTAACTTAACCCAGCCTCCTCATCTTCCAGAGTCATCTGCCTCAGCTTTGAGTTGAAATCACCACATACAAACACTTGGAAACGGGATGGTGCAGTCACTGCACTGCTGAGTTCTGCATAGAATCTGTCCCTCAGTGCAGGGTTGTCAGTTGTCTTCTGCATTGTGGGTCCATAGGCATTGATCACATGGCATTCTGTGAACCTCCCTCCTGGATTAGGGATGGCAATATCGATGACAGCTACATGATCGCTAACGTACCACCAAGATCTTACGTGTGGTATTAGACTGGGCTCAATAACGAAGCCAAGACCACGATATTTGGCTGTCTTTTGCTGCATCAAAATCAACTTGCAATTGTGTCCAGATGAAAGGTTGATCTCGTCGTACTCTGGGACTTTCG
The DNA here is from genome assembly GCA_964019415.1 of Ianthella basta. Classification (NCBI taxonomy): domain Eukaryota; kingdom Metazoa; phylum Porifera; class Demospongiae; order Verongiida; family Ianthellidae; genus Ianthella; species Ianthella basta. The sequence goes on along the minus strand of OZ025870.1, from coordinate 5,140,862 downwards.
TCTCTTGTACGCATACTAGATCGAGGGCGTATGCGCTACAATCTCTGCCCAACTGCTCCTTCTCTTCCTTCGCTGATAGTCCGCGGACGTTCCAAGTTGCAATGGAAAATCGGCTGGTAGAATGTTGCTTCTTCGCGCTCTTCTTAAATTGCATCATGTTAGAATAGAGGAGCTGGAAAAGGATGGACAAGAAGGGTAGACATTTAGAGTCGATGTCCGGACTCCAATAAGACGGTAGTCTGGCGCGCTAGCCCCTACTTCCGGCCCCCGATTGCGCGTGGGCAGGGAAGGTAGGGTCTAGTCTCGTCCCCAGCCCACTTCCGGCCGCCATTTTGCAATGGCCCGAAAAGGTGGTCTGGCGACTATGGTCGACTTTCTTGGGCCCGGAAGTCCATTCCCAGCAGGAATGTGTGCTGGCCAATCAGATTACACAACAGCTCATTAGTGGCATGTTATGCATAACATTCACACCTCTGGCTTCACACCTACCTAGCAGCATAGATCTATGCTAACAGCGAGATGGCAGCTTCGATGGGAGAAGTGAGCTTCTCAGGATTGGGCGCAAGGCTACCTTCGGCCGCAGTGAACAGTGTTATTCTGGAAGCATACGTAATACCCGGCTACGAGAAGCCCACAGATCAGGAAGAGGCGATTTTGGACTTCTTAAAGGGACGCGACGTCTTCGTTTTCCTCCCAACAGGGACGGGCAAGTCTCTCTGCTTCGCCACTCTTCCATCCACCTTACTGCCTTTCTCCAGCTTGGAAAAGCACGTTCGACACACGTACTGGTTACTAATTTCAGTTTCTGCAATTCGAAGCCCGATCGTACACTTGGCAAAGGCGAAAACCTAAGGGCTACTCTCTATTCGCCTGCAAAAAGAAGGATTTGCCACGCTGCAGGAACACGCAGCACAGCGTGGCACTTCCATCTTGCCCGTACAAATTTCACACCTCGCTGTTCCCACCAGTGTTACGTAATCAGAACTGGCTTCCAGGCCCAAGAAAGTCGACCATAGTCGCCAGACCACCTTTTCGGGTCATTGCAAAATGGCGGCCGGAAGTGGGCTGGGGACGAGACTAGGTAGGGTCTAGCAACTATTGTCAATTTCAAACCTTGCGCAATCGTCGCCGAGGGCGTTTACTGGAGACGTCATACAAACAGGTGTGTAGCGATCGCTGGTGTGCTTAAACGACTTCGATGAAGGGAAGGAATACGAATGGCGCGGGAATTAGACTCCAGTCACTTCCCAACAGCATGCTGCGTCTGCGCTGCCGTCCAAGTGCCGCACAAGGAGAGGGTCTCTACGTCGCACGAGATCACCGATCTCGGACATAAGTGGACGAAATAAGTCAGATTTCGATAGATTAGCAATTTCCCGTCTCCTGTTGGGAGACTCACGAAAGTGTCTCTGCCGCGGACCAGTTCTACGACGGCGCAGTGCTGCTCCGGTTTCAGGTTTGCGAAGCCCAGTGTCCGCGCTGCCGTGCTCATGCACTCGTCCAGGACCGCGGGTTCCGTGGATTGTAGCAAGGACTGAAGCGAGCGTTCTGTAGACATCTTCGCACATTCACCTCCGATAGACGCCCGCGGAGCGGCAAGCAGGGATAATTGGCGGTGTGATTTCGGTTGCCAGCGATTTCATTGGTCGAACCGAGGTGTAAAATTGACAATAGTTGCTAGACCCTACCTTCCCTGCCCACGCGCAATCGGGAGCCGGAAGTAGGGACTAGCGCGCCAGACTAATAAGACGGCTGTCAGCCCGTCAGCCATTTAACCTATTTTGGTACTAATAATAGTATGATATAGTCACGTGATTCACAGTCCCTGACGTCAAATGACGAAGTATGTAGGTGTATATAGGAGGTTTTGAGCATGCACTTCCTAGTCTACTGTTGCTGCCGAAAGCATCACTGTGCACAGTTAGGTAGCTTGTCAACAACTCAGTTACTGAACAACTACATGGAAGGCATCACCGGTGCAGTGCGACAAATTCCACGAGTACGGCTGACTACAAATGCAGAGCTTTGTATGTCACAGGACATGGCTCAGAAGACGGTGCGTGCACTGTTCTCAGAGATCGAATGTAACGGCAGCGCTAAGACTCTGAGCGGTAAGCTGTTCCAGTGTTTGGTGATTGACTATGAGTGCTTACAGAAGATCCGAAGAGCTGAGTGTGACACAGAAGCGAATGCCGTGTTGGTGGAACATCTCTACGAGACTAGCACGGAGAAGACACTACAGGAGTTTGCTCGCATTCTGAAAGGTAACGACTTGCCGAAGCAGAAGGTTCTTGGTGAGCAGATCGAGGCCGTGCTGACACGTACAGCAGCAGCTACTGCTAACTCGACATATGAAAATGGGGGCAGGAATAGTGGTCAAGTACATGATACTATGGCATTCCTGGAGACTGCCATTTCGTTCGCATACTTCAAGTATACAGATGGTGCCCAGTGAAATGAAAAATGGTCGCAGGCAGCTGGCAGCAGTGAATGCACTGAGTGTCTTTCAGTCCACTTGCTGCGTGGTTGGTCCTTTCGCTGAAACATTCCTTACTTCTCTTCAGATACATTGTTTTTATTTAAGCAAAATCTTTGTGATTCCCTCTCCTGACTCAGCTATTTAGAAGCAGCAGCCTCAGATACTAGTGGATCACCTCCACTCCATTCAGAACTGGCCATGCATACACACATAGCCCAGTACATTCCCAATAATGGTCCTAAGTGCCAATCACCGGTATGTGTGTGTGTGTGTGTGTGTGTGTGTATATGTGTGTGTGTGTGTGTGGATTGTGTGTGTGTGTGTGGATGTGGGGATGTGTGTGTGGATGTATGAAGTTCCAGGGTTTGGTGATTGACTATGAGTGCTTACAGAAGATCCGAAGAGCTGAGTGCGACACAGAAGCGAATGCCGTGTTGGCAGAACATCTCTACGAGACTAGCACGGAGAAGACACTGCAGGAGTTTGCTCGCATTCTGAAAGAGAGTGGCCTGCCGAAACAGAAGGTTCTTGGTGAGCAGATGGAGGCTGTACTGACACATACAGCAGCAGCTACTGCTAACTCTACATCTTCTGAGGCAGTTTCGACTGACTCTAGAGATGACCATCCGCAAACTACCAATCCATCGCGTACATCTTCCTCAGCAGATGGAGACGGACACCAGCCTTGAGGTGTGACTTGGCTGTAAGCAGATGAGCAACAAACGAGAACATTAATAAGAGTGATATTAATCATCCAATTTTCTGCATCTATATGTAATTTTACACAAGCAGTTTGTACTTGTCACTATATCTACTCTTTACTTACGTACTCATGAAATAAATGCACCTCATGATGCACATTTCAACATGCAAATACACCATCATATGATAATCAGTAATTATACTGTTACATGTACCTTATGATTAGAGAATGCAGTATTAGTATAACAACATGGGTTGTTATAGTTAGTTGCTGGCCCATCATGCATGCTTCTCAGGTTCAATCAAACTGGCAATTCAATGCAGCTAGTGTCAAAGCTTGGCTTCTTGTAGGTGGATCGTGAGCCTCTTATGCATCTGAGAACTGATCTCAGCAAGGAAAAGCTGAGCACACATCTCATCCAGACATGTGCACGGTTCTCTGATAATTATAAGGGACTCCTCTTTTCTCAGCGAGTTTAACTGGCTGCCAGGATATTGTACACAACTTGTGCTGCTGGTCCCATGCCTACGCAAGCTGAGAATACAAGTGGCCGGGGTGAAGGATCCGTGTTCGATCTGGATGACTCGCTCCTCATACGCTCTGCATTTCTCTTTCTCATGCTTCTCATAGGCAGACTTAAGGGGTGATCGGTTGCTTGGCGCACAAGGGTTGAACACCGTACATTGTTGCAAATACAACATCATGATAATCAGTAAATTTGCTGGTACACATTCCTTATGCATAATCATGAGTAACTATGAGTAACGTAAGGGTAACCGACTCATTCTTCTTACGTAAGACGTAAGGGTAATTCCCCCAAAAATGGCTTCTGAGTGTCTAGGGTTGCCATTGGTGATTGCCAATGATTACAAAGACACTGCTGCATCCGAGAGACGAACACCCCTTCCAGGACACTTGAAGACTCCACAGATTACATTGAAACTTTCGTAGAGTACCTCAAGTACAGAGTGATGGTGCGTTGCAACCTCACTGGGAATGGTATCTGTCGTGCTGCAGATTTTAACTCCTGCAAATCCGAGCAGTAGGCCGTCAGTGTCGCATTATTTTCCTTACGTAAGTCTATCACTTCTTCTTGGAGGTAACGGAAGGACTGCGAGTGAGCCCTAGGCTATACGTCTCAATGCTCCCGAGGGCTGCCTGTCTGCAGCCATTTCTCATGTGTCGATGCTGATCACACTTCTAATTGTGCAACCCATTTATGACATCACTGCGTAAGACCAATAGTACTACGTAGTATGTTGCACAATGGCTGCAAGTGAACTGGAAAGGAGTAAGTTGGCAGTTTTTTATGTGTCATCCCTGAAGAAGGCCTAGGGGTGACCAGCTTTGCACACCTTCCCCACGTGCTGCCTGCTATGTTCACTTCTTAGTGAAGAAGCTCCCTTCTTCTCCCCCGTCTACCTCCTCAGCAATATAAAGGTATAAGACAGGTAGAATTGTCTTTTTAATTCTGCTTCAGCAGCACTTTTGATTGTGTGCAATGTGTGCGGATACCTGCAACCTCGAACAAGAAGAGAGGGTCGTCCTACAGTACAGAATATTACAGTGTGTATGTGTATAAATTCGGAGATTTCAGTTTGTATAATTATATCTCTATGTAGCTAGGACAGGAGACACTGACCCTGTACTGCAATATGTGCCATTGTCATTCCATGTGATCAATCAATTCAAACTTCTCCCCTTCCCCCATTTCTCTGACCCACACTCACTGCCTTAAACTTCCTCTCTCCTTTTCTCCTCCTGCCCCGCCACCCTCCACTCTCCCTCCCTTCCACCCTCTCTCCATTCCTCCCCTTCCTCGCTCCATCCCCCCTCAGTCTGCCATTCAAGACAAGGACTCCCCTGACTCAAAGCAGTTGCTGGACAGTCTTGAAGATCAGGACATTGAGCTGACTAGAGCAGTCTACCCTCCTCCAGTGGAGGTGAGTGGACTACAGGGTACACATGTACATATGTACACACATAACTGCACACTGCTTGCTTCATGCAGTATTTATACACAACATTAGTCATGGTTACTATCTAGTCTTAGACACTATAGCCGTATAGAGCTTCCTCACTCTTGCCTCATACCTACTAGCTGAATACCTGTCATTTGCATGGGTGGGTTCCCAGTTTACGGTTCATAATTGAGTGTTAAACCAATCAAACTGTCCTTTTAATTCATTGCAATTGGGAGCACTCTATAGACTTGCTTCATTAAACTTCGTATGTTCAGATTTTACTTATACTAATCCATTTTGTTTAAAGGAGTCCAGTGGCAAAGGCAATAACCATCTTAGGTCACCCCTCCCCCTCCCCCCCCCCCCCAGATTTCTGTGATATACATACTCTTCCAAGTTTGGCGAAGATTGGTTGAAAACTGAAGGAGTTATCAAACAACAAAACACAATCCTTTCCCTATCTCTTAGACATGGCGGCGACTGTAAAAGTGGCAAGAACTCGGACGGAATGACTTTAACCCATTAGGACCCAATTTTAAACATCGCGCTCGTGCACTGTAAGCCCAACATAAAAATGGCGGCTATGTACAAGCCCCGTACTTTTGCTTTTCTGTGGCTTTCCTGGCTTTTTACGCGCAAAATGTTGACTTTGGGTGTTGCATTCTATGGTGCTGTTTCCTAGAAAGGCTATGGAGTGTTCGTGGCCCAGCTCTAGAATCTTCGCAAGCGTGTGCAGCCGAAGAAGACGAGAACAGTAAGCGAACACTTGTATTTTAATTGCTGGCCCTTCTATGACCCAGAAAAGGACCTAGGAGCCGCTGTAGCTGCTGGACTATTTGTTCAACAGCCGACTGCATTCGTTCTTGTCGCTACATGGTACGTGGTAGCTTTCTGGTCACACACCAAAATGGTGCGTAACTTCGCAAAACGTTTGGCTCTTGATTGCGCAGCGCGAGAACGACCAGAAGAGACGGCGAGAGTCCGAAATGATGGCCAAATGACTACTAGGTGTGCTTTGAGAAGTTCGTACCATTCCTCAATTCTTGGCAGCCTAACGAAGGGAAAGTTTGTCTTGACGCAAATCTGCGTCATTGGGCCTTAAGTGCATACAATTATTTGACGCAAATTTGCGTCTTTGGGCCCTAATGGGTTAAACCACTTTTAGCATATTTATACACAATGTTGATCATGGTTATTCAATACAGAGCTTTCATAGCTTGGTGCTGTGTGTGGTGTATGTATTTGCAGTTGATCACTCACCTTTTACCAAAGCAGTTAGTTAACAGTAACTCACGCACACCTTTCCACACCACTACTCTCCCCATCACTCGAGCCATTGCCCTGCACTGCCTCCTGCTCCTCTGCTAACGACCTAGAACTCGCACCACCACTGACTCTAATAAAAGTGCTTCCTTCTCAATTTTCCAGAAGTCACAATAGCTACCTCCATCTACTAACTTCAACACACTCTCTTCCCCCAACACCCAAAACCACCACCTGAAACGTCCCTTCTCACTCTTGAACACACATTTAATCTCAATTGAGGCAGCCTCAGGCACCCTGCTCACCAGAAATGCTTTGACATCCTCCTCTGTATCCTCTCGCTTGGTTCGCCACAGCTTCCTTCTGCCCACAAACTGTTGTCTTTACTGGAGATTCAGGAACACTCTTTCTTTCAGCCTGAGCCTTCTTGGTCACCACCTTGTTCCCCCTCGCTGTGCCACGGACGAGCGACTTGGGCTTCCTGGGATTCTCCTACTTGTGGATGTTTCTTCTCACCTGGTCCCCTCACGACTGCACTATACGAGGGCTTACCTTTCACGGTAATCTGCTCACCAGGTGACCTCTCAGGCTTGCCGTCATTCGTACAGGTCAGCATCTCACCTTCTTCCTTTGAGCTGCTCTCGCGTAATTCCTTCACCTCTTTGTTCAATGACTCTGCCTCTCGTGACAGCGACAACGTTTTGTATACGAGACAGAAGCAGCACACAAAATCTTTCTTTGCCAACAGATTCACGTCCTCTTTGAACCGCATGTAACGAAAGTGGAACCATCCAGAACATACGTCGCAACAAGCCATCTCTCCGAAGTCCTGATCGTTTCCGCAAAAGCATCGCACTAAATCTTTCTCCTCTGATACATTATCGTTCATCACAAACACCTTACCATTCGGATCACTGGTGGGAACATTCGAATCATTGATAGCAACTGCTTCTGAAGCGTTCCGGTCAGTCTTCTTGCCCTGTAGTTCCCGCTATGACGCCATTTTTAATCACATATCATTTATACATGGCCAGCATAGGGAAATGGGCGCCATTTTGTCATAAGCTATGAATGCAATTAAAGACCGTAGGCTGGGAACTCCTCCAAGGAATCTGAACTGTTACTTAAATTTGAAAAGCCACCTGGAGGACATCACCGTTGCAGTGCGACAAAATCTAGGAGTGCGGCCGACTACAAGTGCAGAGCCGTGTAGGATGTCACAAGACATCGCTCAGAAGACGGTGTGTGCGCTGTTCTCAGAGATCGAATGTAACGGCAGCGCTAAGACTCTGAGCGGTAAGCTGTTCCAGGGTTTGGTGATTGACTATGAGTGCTTACAGAAGATCCGAAGAGCTGAGTGCGACACAGAAGCGAATGCCGTGTTGGCGGAACATCTCTACGAGACTAGCACGGAGAAGACACTGCAGGAGTTTGCTCGCATTCTGAAAGAGAGCAGCCTGCCGAAGCAGAAGGTTCTTCGTGAGCAGATGGAGGTCGTGCTGACACGTACAACAGCAGCTACTGCTAACTCTACATCTTCTGAGGCACTTTCGACTGACTCTAGAGACGAGTATCCGCAAACTACACATCCATCGCGTACATCTTCATCAGCAGAAGATGAATCTGACGAGGAGATGGAGACGGACGCCGGCCTCGAGGCATGACTTGGCTGTAAGCAGATGAGCAATAAACGAGAACATTTATAAGAGTGATAATCATCATTCAATTTTCTGTATGCATGTAATTTTACACAGTTTGTACTTGTCACATACTATATATTGAAATACATGCACCTTATGATATACATTATATTCAACCAGCAAAATTACTATTTTTCATGATATTTAATATATACAACATCATGATAATCAGTAATTTTTCTGTTACATGTATTTCATGCATAATCATGAGTGACTACATAGTTATGATCAATAATCATAAAGTTATAGATGGTCTAAAGTGGTGGTTGTAAAGTGGTCATATCTTGCACATCAAGATGCGCTAAACTATACTGCTGACAGCCGCCTGCAGCCTTCTTTCATTTCACTGGGCACCAATTGCAACCGTATGCTTGAAGTATGTGAACGAAATGACCAGTCTCCAGGAATGCCATATATATCGTGTAGTTGACCATTCCTGCCATTATTCCTGCTCCCATTTTCATATGCTGATGTCATCGGACAGACAGACAGACTGAAGCAATCGCTTAACCCCCTGTGATCTATGTGAGGTGGGACAATAACTACATTCATTGTATTCATTGCATGGACAGTAAGTATATTCATTGGTAATAGTTTGGTCACTGAATATGTATGTGCACTGTTGCCTACAAGTATAGGAGGTTACACAGTCACTGGCTTTGATGGTAGGATAGTTTCGGGCAGTTTCGACTAACTCTAGAGACGAGCATCCACAATAAACTTCCAATCTATCGCTTACATCTTCATCAGTAGAAGGTGATGAGTAGGACAAAGAGATGTAGATGGACGCCCTCGATCACGATCGCGAGGTGTGACTTGCAATTGGCTATAGTGATCAGATCAGCAGCAGAACAAGAGCTTAAGTAAAAGAGTGAACAATTAAGCAAATAATTATATAAATGCACTCAATTCACTTTCTGCATCAATAAAAGTTTGTACAAATGTCATAATCACATATTAATTTGTCTGTATTAATTTTGTAACTATGTACGTATACCATTTATATGTACACTTGAAATACTTACACTTCAATTCATTATGCATTATTGTTGACATGCATCTACCATCAATCACGTTATGATGATTATTCATACAGTAATTTGCTTTACTTTGCATGATCATGTGTAATAGGATATGATCACTTTAAGCTAGAGATGGTCTAAAGTGACGGTCATAAAGTTGTGTCATACCCTGCACATGTTGCATACCATGCAAGATCCAAAAATAATACCATTAATTAGTATTGTCTCTTTAGTTTACAGTTTGGCGGCTTCCTCGTACATTGTCTCAATGCACTCTGCATACTTCTGAGAAATGATCTTGCGTTTCATCTTCAGAGTGGGTGTCAGTGTGTTGGTGAAGGGGCTGAGGTCTTCAGGGAGGATTGCAAATTTCTAGGAGTGGAAAAAGGAGGGCAGGGAGGGAGTACAGAGTCACTATTTACTATGGCACAACTGTCAAGCTATTGTAAAATATTACAATCTGCTGTGTTGTGATACACATGTCAAATTGTACATACAGTGCGGGCCATGTCATGTTAATACAATAGGTTAGGCTCTGGATTGTCCATATGGCAAAGAGAGACATCCAACAAGTACTTGTGATTAGAGTTAGCTCTCCAAGTGAAAGACTTGATTCAATCAAATTCTGTTTCAGAATGTACTCTTATATGGTGTGTGTGTGTGTGTGCGTGTGTGTTGTGTGTGTGTGTGTGTGTGTGTGTGTGTGTGTGTGTGTGTGTGTGTGTGTGTGTGTGTGTGTGTGTGTGTGTGTGTGTGTGTGTGTGTGTGTGTGTGTGTGTGTGTGTGTGTGTGTGTGTGTGTGTGTGTGTGTGTGTGTGTGTGTGTGTGTGTGTGCATGTATGCTGCATGGATCCTAGGAATGAATCCAGCTACTGGCCACTATAATAGTATTCATTGTGTAAGTAACTAAATTCATAGGTGGGCATACATACATATATTCATTAGCAGTTCAAAGCACAGGAGCAAAAGGAGCAGAACTAATGCACCATGAATTATCAGATTAGCATTGAGAAGATACCCTACAAGTTAACACTTAATTAAGAGGATTGTGGCCAAATGGTGAAGATGAAGAGTGAACTGTTCTACATTGGTCAATTCACCATCCTTCTTGTTCCTATCCCAGCATCTCTACATGGATGCGTGCTTATAGGCTTCCAGCAGGCAAGGTGGTAATTGTGTGATTAATTAAACTCGCCCACACCCCAACACTAAAGAGTGCACTGCTTAACAATGTCATGAAGGAATACTAAACCTGTTTTCTGTGTCAGTTCAAGCCTCAAAACTCGAGGTCTAAAGTGGTCATAATGTGCACAAGCAATTTAACCCATTACATGCGGAAAATATAACTCGTGCACTGCACTGAGTTGTGAAATCAAAATGGCAGCGCAGTGAAAGGGATATATTTGGCAACACATTTTGTCAACTATTGACCACTTCCGTAGATGAATGGTGAAGACAAGGAGTGCACTGTAATACCTTGACATCAAGGATGGTTCACAGTCCCTCTTGACCCTTCTCCGTATACTGCACACAGCTTATGCCTACCAGCAAGCAAGACAGTGACAAAAGGTAAAGTTTGTATACTGTAAGCCCTCTTCTTGGAGCCAAATGGCCAGAGAGAAAGGAAAGAATTGCCTGGCTAAAATACAAGACTGAGCAACCATACTGTGCCTTCTGAGGCCTCCGTGAGCGGTTTTGGGCTCAAGCTACGGGGGAAAGACGGTGCGTAACTTTGCACAAGTTTTTGACAGATGTTTGTGCGGCTCAGGCACGGACAGGAGACCAGAAAAAGTTGCCAACAGAGGGCACTGTCACTGCTCAAGGTGTTCTGAAGTCTACGTTTCCACTGAAGTCTTGTAGCTTGAGAAAAGTACCTGTAAATAACGTCGAGTGTCCATGACGCATAAAGTGGTCATCTGCAGTTACCTGCTAATTTCCCATGACCACTTTTTGCGTCTTCCGTGACTAAAGGGTTAACGATCACTTGCAGTGTCATTGATATAGTAAAGGTCAAATTTTAGTAGACATTGGGGCAGTCCTGTGCTAACTTTCAATAAGACAGAGAAATTGACACGGACTGATGATTTGATTGGAACAAACTGACTCACCTGAACGTTCTGAGCTCTGGACAAGGCCCTCTCGTTAGCACGGGTCATTCCTTGGAGGACATGCTGCTTGACCAGTGGATCTTCACAGATCACCTGACACTGTGGTTGATTTGGATCCAATGGAGGTCATCACTGACATAGCTATCTTATCCAAGCGGTCACTAGCTATAGAGAGGTTGGAGTCATCCATCTACATGAAAGAGTAGGTGTTGTGTGAGAGAGAGGCAATTGTGCAGATCAATATCAAAATGTCACCACAATCTGTATTACAGTACTTGCCAACCCTCTCCCCTCTCCCCTGTCTATGTCCTGCAATCCTTACCTCACACTTGAGGCTCACAAGCATGGTGAGGTACTTCCTGTCATCGTCAATAACAACACAGTGACTCAAAAAGGGCAGCTCTTTCTTCATTTCCTGAAGGTGAGGAGGCAGACAAGGTATAGGCTATCCTGTGTATGGAAGCCACTGTGTGCACTCTCAGCTGTTAAAGTTTACTATTATACTACAAAATTTAATGTTGCAGTATGCCATTCTTCACCTCTTCAATCAGAACAGGGGCCACATTCTCTCCACCCTTGGTTATAATGAGCTCCTTCAGGCGACCAGTAATCTTCAGGTAATCTGCAACGGTAAAAGTGGGCATAACAAAGAGTTACAAACTAATACAGCGAAACCTGTCTAAGACAGCCGGCTACCTGTGGGCAGGTCATAATTGGCCTTTACAGAGAGGTGGCTGCTCTACAGAGGTAGACGGTAATGCATTAGTGCTATTTGGGGTCAGGGAGGCTGCATGGCTGTTTTAGAGAGGTGGCTGCCTTACACAGTGACCATCTTGGACAGTTTCCACTGTTCCAATCATGCCATGACATAAGTAACACACACAAATACAGTGCTTGACAAACAACATAACATGTCATTCCTGTTGTGCTCTTATGAAATGATGAGGTTGAGCCACAAAAATGGCTGTACGATATGTACGCATGTACGCAGCATCAGAATAGTGTCTATTACATAGGCTGGAATAACGGCCCCACAAATCATTCCCAATTGCATAACAGATTTACATCTGTCCTCCAAATTCCTGCATAATAATTATTGTCACAAAACTACTCAGGGGCTAGTGTACAATTCCATTTTCATTATCAGTCTATTCCACATTCCTTCTACAGTCACTTTGTAAACACAAAGTGTTAACATTACATTGAGACAAGCTAGTACGTACTGCAGTCCTCCCCTTCCTTCTGACTCACTCTCCTCATCCAGCTGTCCAATGTCCCCTGAGTGCAGCCAACCGTCTTCATCAATTGCCTCCATTGTCTTCTCCTCATTGTAAAGGTAACCCATGAAGACATGGCGGCCACGGAAGCAGATCAAGCAATTTACAATGCCTCAACTTCATATGCAGATTCACTAGTCCAGAGCTTCAATCACATGAGCAATCAGATCTCTGATGGCAGTATGTGTGTATGTATCCTGCATTGCACAACTGAACCAAAGAATTGCAAAACCACTGAGTGTGAAGATAGCACACCGACGATTAACAGTCCAACACTACCACACACACACACACACACACACACACACACACACACACACACACACACACACACGACTTCACAAAAAATGAGCACTTTGACTGCTTGTCTGCACATTTAACTGTTGACCAAACAGGAGGTGGCAAAGAAGAAAATTAGACATTGTAGCATAAATTTAGCCATTGAGGTGTGCTGCAATGATAGTCATATTTCTGCAAACTTGAATGATGGCTGCATCTCATTTCTCCTCACGTTGGGGTGGGCAGGTGTGAACTGTACAAGTGTGAACGTGCCACAGCACTTAGCCCATAAATATAAACAGACCTTATAGACCCCACCCTCCCCATCACACACCCTCAGGGCACTTCATTCAAACTTCCTACAGGCACACACACCCGACCTGCTGCCCATGCAGAGAGACTTGAGGCATTTCAGACCAACAATGATAAAACGAGTACACACATACTAGGGGCAGAGGTTGCAGGGACCAAATTCTATAGTGCATTCACGCAAGAATGGCCAACTTCCTTTCCTCCTTGTATCGTGGTTAGTGACGTCACTACGACTGTGTAAACATTCACTTAGAGGTTTTCGGATGCGTAGAGTCCGAATCTGAAGTCAAAAATGATGTAGCCGGCTTCCTGGCTCAGATACCGTTTCCAGCCAATCAGATTAGCGTATTATGATGACGTAATGCGACCGCAGAATTGCGACACCGTAAACTTGACCGCAAAGTTCCGCATTATTTCCGGTTTCGCGGGTGGCGGCCATTTTGTTCGTCGTTCTATAAAATGAACTCCGTCGGTCTCGAGCGATTATCTAGCCCTGTACGGAGCGAATTTCGATCAAATCATGTCTGAAACGCGTAACAGGTGGTCTTCACGGAAGCGAATGCGAGAAAGAATGGAAAAAGTTCGTAGCAAGAGAGTTTCTACAAGCGAAGAGTCGCCATTGCCATCTGAGACACAGGTTCATGGCACAGAAGCTAGTGTGCAACCTGCTGAGACTTCTACAGGAGAGGTAGCAACAGCAATAAGTGAAGGTAGCATGGAAAATGACAGCAGTGACGAGCAGTCGGAAGATGAAGAGTATGCATTCACCTACGAGGAAGCTCAATCAATACTGAGGGAATGGAGTTCAGATCAGGTGGCTGAAGCTATGCATGTTCAAGGAATTCTCCTCGTTGAGGTTCTCATGCGTGAGGCTGATATGAGTAGGTCTAGGGCTGCAGAGGTGGCAGCAAAATATGTCCCTTCCTCTGAACGGTCGCTTAGGCGATGGCACTCTGACTTCTATGTGAGCAGTGGAGATATTGTACCCGAAGAGCGAGGAACATGGAAGCGCAACATCTTGCTTAATGACGAAAAGGTCCTTTCTAAGGCTACCAAATGGTTGAGGGCCGAGACTGCGAAAAGGAACTCAGACCTCACAGTCGCAAAATTTAAAAATTGGATAAATAGCCATCTCTTGCCTTCCATCCAAAATTCCCAACCATCACAGAGTAAAATTGGATCAGTGACAGCTTGGAAGTTGATGAAGAAGGCTGGCTTTCAATATTCCCAAATATCTAAAGGTTTCGTTGATGGTCATGAGCGCTCCGACGTCAAAGCAGATCGTGTCAAATTCATAGATGTTCTGTGTACTCTGGAAGCAACCCACAAGCCACCTCCAACCTGCTCAGATGGAATTCATCCATACGCATTGGGCAACTCCAGTGCTGACAAGCATGTTGTGCTAATCTTTCATGATGAGACGGTGTTCCACTCAAATGAAGGGAGGGTCTACGCTTGGCATGAGAAAGGTTCTGGGCCACTACGCCCCAAGGATCAGGGCAGGGGGATAATGGTCACAGATTTTATTGATGAATTCAATGGTTACCTCAGACTCTCACAGTCTGAGATAGCCAGAAGGGATGAACTTGGACAAGATGTACCAATCTATGCCAGGGAGGTTATGCATATTGGTGAGGAGCATGAAGGGTACTTCACTGCAGACAACTTCTGTCTTCAAGTCGCCAAAGCTGCCCAGATTGCAGCCTTTAAGTACCCACCAGAAACTTATGATGTTATCTTTGTATTTGACCAGGCCAAAATTCACATGACATATGATGATGATGCCCTTGTTGCTCATCGGATGAATGTCAAGCCTGGCGGAAAAGCACCTGTAATGAGACCTTCTTCGTTGTACACAATCAATGGGGCTCCTCAGACAATGACTCTTTCGGATGGTCACCCCAAAGGCTTGCGAATGGTGCTAGAGGAGAGGGGAGTGAATACACACAAACTTGTGAAGGAGCAAATGATAGAAATTTTGGCATCACATGACGATTTTCGTAATGAAAAGAACAAAGTTGAAAGACTGTTAGTCCGCTTTAACTACCGGGCTATGTTCATTCCCAAATTTCACCCTGAGCTTAACCCCATAGAACGGGTGTGGGGTAGGGCTAAAGTCTATGCCCGGAACCACTGCAACTACTCTTTTGTGGGCTTGCAGAACACAGTGACACCAGCATTGGAAAGTGTTTCACTTGATGCCATACGCAAGTATTTCCGGAAATCAAGGGACTACATTCATGCATACAGAGAAGGAATTAGTGGATATCAGGCAAATGAAGCCGTAAAGAAGTACAAGTCCCATAGGAAAGTGCCAGAGCAAGAAAGTTTTCCATGAGCACCTCATTTATATGTTACTGTGCATGACTTTTGCTTGTACTGAATTTATATGCTATTTTTTAAGACTTTGTATAGTTCCCATTAAAATTCTTGTATCTCTGGATGTAAATTACTTAGAAATGTTTCCTTCTGTGATAATTTAAATATTAGTACATACTCCAATACCTGTGAGTTTCATGCCATTTCGCCAAGCACATGCATCGAAATAGGTCACTTAATCAACCCACAAATGCGCATAATTAGCCAAATGAAAAACCTCTTACTGTAAAGTAGGAATATTGCAGAAAAATAAACTGTTGTGAAATCTTTCCTTTTACATTGTATATTACAATACAATTATCAGATTCACTCCAACTGCTTCCCTATTGGCAGAATAGGTCCAAAAGAATGCTTATTTTCACAAAAATGCGCATAATTAGCAGGTGTTTATGCAGCATACCGTTACCATGGCAACATAAATTCAAAATCTTTGGTCTATTGGACTGCACTGAATAACTTAGTTAATACTCTCTTACTATTGCTGCACACTATTTTGAATGGGACCCTTTTGCATCCTACAATGTGTTTCAGTCATTCTGGCCATTCTTGCATGAAGGCACTATATCTCTATTGTTGATTGGACAGTCTATGGTTGCCAAGAAGTCTAGTGGGATGGTAGCTGCTTTCATTGACTTCAGGAAAGCCTACGATAGGGTGGACAGGATGAAGTTGTGGGACTGCTTAGGTCAGTATGGCATTGGTGGGCACTTTCTCATGTTTTTGAAAGGGTTGTACGATGGCAGTATGTCTCAGGTGAGAATTAACAACCGTCTAGGCAAGGAATTTGCAGTATCCAGAGGCCTGCGCCAAGGATGTGTTCAGTCCCCACTCCTGTTTTCTCTCTACATAAACAGTCTAGTATCAGAGTTGAAGTGCAGTGATTGTGGGGTGCTATGTGGTGAAATGCTGGTATCTAGTCTCCTGTTTGCAGATGACACAGTCTTGTTTGCCGAGAATGCAGAAGATATGAGGAGGAGCCTGCAGTGTCTACAAACTTGGTGTGAGGAATGGTCTGTGGAGATAAATGTGGAGAAGAGTGTTATGATGCACATGAGGAAGAAGAGAGTGGATAGATGTGCAGCTACCTTCAAGATTGGTATGAATGAAATCCCTTGGGTTTCCTCCTATATATATAAGTACTTAGGATGTGTGATAGATGAGTTCCTAGACTGTTCTGAGATGGTGGAGCATAGGGTGAAGCTAGGTTCACAGGCTTTGGGCACTTGGCTGCGGAACTGCCGTGAGTCAGTTGGTGAGGTGAATGGCAGATCCTTTCTACAGTTGTTGCAGTCTTTGGTGGAATCTGTGTTAATGTATGGAGTTGAGGTTTGGGGCTGCCACCACAAGTTAGAGGGATTGAGCCAGATCCAGCTACGAGCTTTGCACATCTTTTTTGGTGTTGGACTACGTCACCCTAAGGCATCGTTGCTGATGGAAGCAGATGCTATGCCAGTTGCTTGGTTAGCTAGGGTCAGATGTGCTGCATTCTGGTTTAGAATACTGTCTAACCCCTTGTATGATGGCAGGATTTTGAGAGTAGCTGCAGTAGAAGCTATGGTGTGTGGAGGGTCATGGATGATGAAACTACAGGATTGTCTTAAGTCATTTGGGTGGGATGGTGTTGGAGCTGAGGAGGTACGAGGCCTATCCAGTGCAGAAATCAAAGTTATGTTAGAAACTTGTGCAAAGAGGTCGATTGAGGATGAATGGACTTGTGAGCTTAGTACCAAACCTAAGTTGGCAACATTGCGGCTACTAAAAGAAAAGGGTAGTGAATCGCGATGCTTGGAAGTAGCTAGTAAGTCTCTGAGATGGATGATGATGATGTTGAGAGGTGGGACAGCCCCCCTTATGATTGAAAGTGGACGGTGGCGAGGGCTGCCGAGAGAGGAGAGAAGGTGTCGGGAGTGTCAATCAGGGAAGATTGAGGATGTGCCCCATTGGTTGTTGGAGTGTCATGCATGGGGCACAGAACGACAAGCTCTCCTGCAGTGCATGAGGCAAGTAGTCAATGATTTTGATAATCTCGAGGAGGATGACAAGTTGGTCTGCGTTTTGGACAGGGGATGCAAGCACGCATCAATATTGAAAGCCATTATGAAGATGTGGAGTGCCCGATTCTATTAGCTAATGCCCCCTTTCAAGTACCTGTCCAGATTGATTGCTGTTGAACTGATTAATTGACAATACTGACATGACTATAATTATGCTTATTATGATGTTTACTTTGCTGCTTCTTTTGGCCTCACAGGGCAGTTTGGCCCTAGTGCCTGAGGGCATGTGGCATAATAATAATATACATACATACAATATACATACATACTAGTGCAGCTCTCCGAGGTGTGATCATTCGCTACCTCCAATACCCATTGTGCATACATGATAGTACTGTACTAGGTGGAAACAGGACATTGTGGGAGAGCCTGAGCAAATGTGCCATGTATGTGTAGTGTGACTGTGTCTGACAAGTAGGAACATGTGTGAACAGACACGCACACGCGCGCTCGCACACACACCACACACAATGAAGTGAGGGCTTCTCAGCTGGCTCAGGCATCAGAAAGGGTTGGTTCTCTAATACCAGCTTCACAACAGGGTTGAAAAACCTTGCCTCCACAATGCAAAACCGACTTTCCCGCACGCACCAGAGAAGTGGCCAAAAGCAACTGAATGAATCCTATGATAGGAAGTCGATGTCCATGGAGGGTGGCCGTAGTAGGGCTACGACTCGTGAAAGCTCTTGATACAATCCAGTGAGGATAGTATGTTACAAATGAGAGAAAGAAAGCAATCTACCTCACCTGTTCCGCCGATCATAAAGTCAAAATCACCGGGATGGTTGCATTTGTCTTCAGGGCAGTGAGCCATTTTTTATGAATCAGCTGACTAGAGAGACTCACGTGGCTGTCGTCATTTGTTTGATTATATGCCATGCGTCGGAATGTTGGAAGTAGCTAGACCCCACCTAGGAACACTGAAAAAGCCATCAGTATCTGTGCGCGTCTGTTCACAGCCATCAGTGTTCTCAATCTATGCTGATACTGCTAATACTGGACAACCACATGGAAGGCATCACCGCTGCAGTGCGACAAAATCCAAGAGTACGGACCACTACAGGTGCAGAGACATGTAGGATGACACAAGACATCGCTCAGAAGACAGTGCGTGCACTGTTCTCAGAGATCGAATGTGACGTCAGCACTAAGACTCTGAGTGGTAAGCTGTTCCAGTGTTTGGTGATTGACTATGAGTGCTTACAGAAGATCCGAAGAGCTGACTGCGACACAGAAGCAAATGCCGTGTTGGCGGAACATCTCTACGAGACTAGCTCGGAGAAGACACTGCAGGAGTTTGCTCGCATTCTGAAAGAGAGCTACCTGCCGAAGCAGAAGGTTCTTGGTGAGCAGATCGAAGCTGTGCTGACACGTACAGCAGCAGCTACTGCCTACTCTAGATCTTCTG